>JALKAD010000144.1:7279-22950 GCA_024500015.1 Ulva compressa | reverse complement strand
ACTTGTTCTTGACGCGGCGGATTGGAAAGGGTTGATCAGTTGTACCAATTCTGGTGTGCAGTAACAACAGTGATTCACCCCCAACTGCATGGACATGCCCCATATGGTAGTCCTTGTTCACTAATAGCATTTGTGGCAGAGAGTGCCAATGTGGCCAGGCATGTGCGGGTATTTATATGAGTACACGTACTGCATACATGTCCATACTGTGGAACATGCTTGAGAGAAGATCTGACGTAACGCTGTATTGGGGCGCATGCCTGCTGCAAGAAGTGCGGGCTGTTCGGAATTGGTTGTGGTATGTCAGGGAGGTTGCACGAAGCTCCTGAAAGCATCACTTCATGTGCGAGCAGTGCAATCGGCATGATGCATTAAAAAAAAGAGCAACAGTTTCAAGTGGTCAACAACTGCTGTATCAAAAAGGGTTGCACCTTGACTGATATACCATGGTATGTTGAGATATAGTGCCGGAGTTGTTACAACCATAGCCTACTTACTGATTCAAGCCTGCTTTACAGAATTTCAGCCTCACATTTCTGGCCTGAAACATACCCCATGCTGGTCCGTCATGATTCATCGGCGGGGTGTGCGCCACCGATTGATGGTCCAAATCTTGGAAAGCCGCTATGCCGTGACTTTGCAATCAAATCAGCATACTTATCAGGGTTGTAGAAGTATTGACGCACCAGGCTTTGGGATAGATGCTTGCACAAGCATCGCTCGCCCAAGTGGCAATATCCACGCAAAAAGTCAGCGCAGATGGGAGCATCAGGCCTCACACTGTGCATATGTGCGTACTGGCACTGGTCCTTATTCCAACAAAATCCCTGCAGAAGAGTTCAGAGCTTCCGCCTGGATCAAGTAATGTGCTTCATCCGGCTGTGTGCTGGAACAAAGATGACCACACATACCAGGTATTTCAGTTTCTCAGCCAGCCGCTCTGCAAACATGTCAGCAGCAAACACATAGCTTTCATGAACATAAAGGAAACGTCGACCTGAACATGACGAGAGGAAAGACAAGAAGTACCTTGAAGTGATAAATGCACATTGGCATAAGATGGCGAGCACGCCTGTGTTGCAGCCTGCAGTTCGAATCCAGACAGCGACCCTTGCTGAGCATCTGTCCGCATGGGACCACCGCGCCAGCATCATGAACTCTCTTGCAGTGTGGTATACTACAACGGCCAGTCCTGCATACGCACGGTCGGCTACATGCCCTGATCATAGAGTGACACAAACGACGCAAACGACCCAGCTGTTGGGTTGACCAGTGACGCGAACGCGCCTCACAGCACTGCATCACACGGAATGGGGGTCGTAATTGCGCAGAGCAAAAAGCATGGCTGCATCGGCAGTGCATTCTGTGGCAGGATCACAGACCACAGAGGCAAGAGATGCATCAAGCGAGAGGAAGCAGCAGGTCACATGAGCAGCCTGTACAGGACAGGAGTTCAGTATGGGTGCCACGTCCTGCTGCAGCCTCCCTTCAACTCTACAAAACAAACGCACTGGCAGAACTCCAGGCAAACCAAAAGCCGTTCTTGTTCAGACGTCCCCAGCTCATCTCCACTTCCACCATCAGACATATCTGTCTCCGCCATTACCACCAATGGCTGCCTGTCGGATGCGCAGTGTTCCTGTCTGATGATTGCGATCTCATCGGCATCTATGCCATCTGTGTTGGGTTTCGTGACAGATGCTTGCACTTCTGCAGCACTGTGCTCCGGACCATCTGCTGACACAGTGGGTTGGGGCGAATTCACCGGGCCTGAATCTGCGTTGACATGAGCTCGCCCACGCATCATCGCCTGCAGTTTCTCCTTCAATTGAGTCAGCTGCACACTGTCATGGGCTGCTTGTATGCCACTCGTGGCAGATTCATTGCAGGTATGAACCTGCAGCCTCGTGTCAGAAGGCAACTCCTTGGCCACATCTAATTTGCGATCCGCGCTCGGGCGTGCCTTCATCGCTAGCTCTGACATATCGTTCAAGCATGGCGTCGGAGAGCAACAGATGGACGGCTGCAACGGCTGTGATGGCATGGACGAGCGTGGCTGTACTAATTTGCTGACGTCCAGACTCGCCTGGGCATTACCTGCACATGAAATCCTGTCCTCGGCACATACAATTGCGTACAGTCACCATGCAGCTTGTTTCAAGCACGCCGCAGCACAGTAGTTCGGAGTATGGAATTATGGAAATCGCACATGCATCAAACTTGGCTGGCTCAGAGCATGATGGTCCTGCAGCTGCCCAAACAGTGACATCATCATGGATATTCTGGTGCGGACATTTTGCCCCAAGATCTGCTGCATCATTTGATTCAATTGCATCACAAGTGTTCATGCGCTGCCGTTTGCAGCTTGGCGCCATCACCAAGTGCATATCTACAGATTCCTGCACGTGCCTGCCATGGCTTTGGCAGTTGCCCTCATCATACGCTGGCATATCTCCTGCATTGGTTCGCTTCTCCACACGTGCATTGATGCTATCAAGACAAACACATGGCCTTGCAACATCACTCTGGTAACCATCCACTTCTGCTGAGCACTTCTGAGATACGGGAACTTTGCTTTCAAGCACATAATCCCGCACAGCTCTTTTTGCGTCCGGGTGGAGCTTCTCGGCGGGTGTGGTGATGACACAAGACAGCTGCCTACCAAAGGAACAGATGATGTCAGGAACAGGTGCGACTGCTTGACCATGGACCATCTTGGTTTGCGCGCATCCCCATTCATGACTGTCTTTCATTTGATTTTTCACTGCAGCGCTTCTTGGACCTCCAGGAGCATCGTGGGGTTTGCCGCCCGCACGCTGGACTGTCACCGAGGTTTCAATGGTGCATTTTGCGATTGTTGTAGCATTGCTTAACTGATCATGCCACAGCGTGTCATCGACTGCTGCTTCTGCATTTTCTTCCACCAAGCCGATTTTTTTACCTTCTGAGCGCGGCGGCAGAACATGCGAATCGCATCGCACAGATGGTTCTCTCAATGTACACTGCTCTTGACATCTGCTGACAACGGCTGTGCGACCACGGTTGGCGCCACTCAGCATGCTGTTATTTTCTGACCCATGCGCATCACTATGTACATGTGGCTCCATCACTGTTGGTGGTGCTGGCACATCACAGACGGTGCCAACATCTGCAACTGTGGTGTTGTCTTCAGGTCGCGGTACTGGGGTGAGTGTAAACAGCGCCTCCAAGGCCACAGCCCTTGATTCAACCCGCATGCTTGGCCGTTTCTGCGGAGTGGTCAACTCAAATTGTATTGGCCCCGCAGGAACTGATGGAACTGGCGGCACAGCAGGCAGAACGTCATCTGCATGCAAGCACCAGTCATGGCAAAATTGCTCAGCGCAGTGTGGCAGCACTATGGCAAGACAAACTACCTGGTTCATCGACAATTTCTCCTTCCTCAAGGCTGCTTGACTGGCGAGGAGCATGAAAGTCTGTCTGCTGCCTGCGCGCTTCAGAGCTGCTGCACGAACGCTGAATACTTTTGGAAGACGAACAGAGAGATGGCGATGATGGCATGTTCCCAGATGTGCTTGACGATGTCTGCCTGCTCTCATATGACGATGTCCCGGAAGACAGCGGCATGCTTGACCTACCGGTTTTGCTCGGGCTGCCAGAGGAGATGGGGTCAGAATGTGGTGACAAAGAACCGACATGATCGGATGCTTTTCCGTTGACCAGCTGATCGCTGATGTCATTTGCTCTTCGCCCAAGACAGTTAGAATGGGGAATCGCATGCTGCTGCGAGTCATCAATATGAGGCACCGCCACCAGCAGCTGATCTACTGCAGTGATGATGTCCTGACCAATGTTAGCATAAGTCAAGTCTGCAGATGATCGTTTGTTTTGCCCGCGCTGTGGATGAGGGTGTGGCAGCGATGTAGCCACTGTACTGCATTCGCGAGCTCCCGAACCTTCCACTGAACGCCTGCCAAACTTGGCAACATCAGACTGAATCATTGGGGCTGCAGGTAAAGGCGCATGGCGTCCCGATGCCACCTGTGCTGCTGCACCCACCGCCCGATCCAGTGTCAGGGCTGATTCACCCATGGGATGAGTTGGAAATGCCAACGATCCTGCACCTTGAGGCAATGGTGGGGGAACGCCACAATTATGAGGCTGCGCGTGTGTAGCATGGTGCGTCTGTGTAGCTGCTTTTTGCTGACGCATTGGATCAGGCGGCAGATTACATTGGAGAGACCGGTCAAGCTTCCCCGTACCCATTCTCCTTGGTGCCTGTTGCGGCAGCTCAGCGCTTGTCTGTGGCTGACATTCATGATGCCACTCCCGGCTTGCCTCCTGTGGCACAGCCTGGAAAGTAGGGCATCCAGGTGTTGGCAGTGCAATGCTGACTGCACGCCCAGCATCAGGACCGCCCAATGGCCGGGCCATTGGTGGTGCGTGCTCATCTTGGTGCACAAGCCGTGGAAAGGCACCAGATCTTGCTGTTTGGCTGACAGCAGTGGATTGACAGCCCAAAGATAGCTTCACTTCATGTGACCGTTGTTGAATCCATTGTGACAGCCCTGCAGCCACCATGAACAGTACCAAAGGCAGCATCACACAAGATCAGAACAGAATTATAAGGAATTTATTGTTAGTAGTGCGTCAATAGATCTGATATTGCAGCTGCATTTTCAAACTAGCAAAGGCTATGGAGACGGCGTTCGCCTCATTGCATGCCATGAGAACTGCATGCATAGGACACTTTCCAACAGCGGAGGATGCCATGTACAACTAGCTGATACTTCTGCTTCCCAAGGTGAATTCTAGCACATTGCTGTGATCAAACGTGTGCAAATCGTTAGCTCGACGCGCACCGTGCTGCATTGCATACATGTTGTTCCCACCATCTGGTGCATTGTAAGCATCAAATCGTCTGACAATATTATCTGTCTCCTTGGCCATGGCAGGAACCCCTGGGAACGATTGGAACGTGTGTTCAAAGCCCTCCTTGGCTGAGAAGCTGCTCTGGCCCAAATCACTACTTTGCTGCTGATACATGACTGCATCAACCCGCCCAGTTCCTGAATCCCGCATATGCAGCGGCCCGAACCTCCTCTGTGACCCCGCCGCCTGGCGCAGCGGCAGTGAAGATCTATCCTCAGGAGGCCAACCCGTTGGTGCGCAAGCCATGCCGCAGCCTGGCTGCTGCACCCTCGCTGTGGCGTGTCCTCCAAAATGTTGACTTATATTCTCTTGCAGTCGCTGTTGAAGTGGAACATCACGTGGATGAGTGTTAGTCGCAACGTCGTGGCGGATGGATTGTGGTGCCGCGCTAGGCCAACCCTCGGCCCTCATCCCAAGCGGGGCAGAGGGCTGAAGATGAGCATGGACTGGAGGCATAGCGTGTCCCCAGCCATAGGCAGTTTCAGGACTGGCTGGTGACATCACTGTCTCGATCCTGGGAAGAGCATCAAATGGACCATTCGGGACACGCTACACGCTCATGCATTATCCTTAGTTCTGCAGGGAGTAATGTACAGGAGTGCGGTGTGGGAAAACAACACGAGTCGTCGACTGACAGGCCGCGTTGCGGATCAGAACGCGCCTGCTGCCAAAGAGTTCCAGAGTACTGAGCTGAGGTGTAAGTTAACGTCTCGTTTGAGTTGGCATATGGCGGATGTGCATGGGCATACGAGCCGGGTGGGGGCATGTTGCTCCAGTTCATATCCCTAATTATGCATTACTGTCCTCAAACCCAGACTTTTGTCATACTGAGCATATTGCATTGAGCATCCAATGGGGAAAGACGATAACTGGGGAAAGACAGGAGTTGTAGTTGATTCAAAGTGCGTTTCAACCGTCTGTGGGGCCCATGGGGCCGCAAGTCGCGACATGTGTCATGTTTGCGTTCAATCACATACATGCAGCATGCAGCACTCCATGGTCACCCCCCCCCCCCCACCCCCCCGAAAAGTCGGGTTTCGCCAACTCCCCGCTAGCTCCCGCCCAACGGCATCCCGCGCTTTGCTGGACGCAGAAACCCATCAAGAGTGGCCTTTTGAAACATTTCGGAGCGGAAGATGTTCGGCTGCCTGTTGCACGCCGTGTCGGTTCAGCTTTGAAGTGGGTCTCGAGCGGACACGAACGCGGGACATGCCAGAGCCCCAAAACACTGCATCACCGCAATCAAATGCCATAAATAAACAACATAACAGATACTTAATTGATGAATGAGTGATGATTGCCATTTTCTGTGGTCTAGACGCTCGCAAAGGTCAAGCAGGCAGCAACACACAGCAGTTCAATACCACATGGTCATAGCTGCAGACTGTGCAAGGAGGCACCATCACTGACTGGTTAAACAATAATAGCCGTTGCTGCATATATGTACTACTCACTCTGCTTGGTACCTCCTGTGACAAGTACATTCGCTTTGTGCAGCTGTCAGCTACAAGTAGCTGGCTTGTAGCGGATGCTGATTGTCATACGAGCCAGCCTGGCAGACATAAGACAAGCAGATGACCTTGCATAGGAATTTTTGCTGATTTGGAGCAGCTGAGAGAGATGAAAGAGGTGCTGAGTCAGAATGGGAGTGACGGGAGCACGATCGGTAGACTGGAGAGGAAAGTGGAGAGGACAATAAGCCAAAGTTAACAGATTGGAGGCAGAAATGTATTGCTACACAGTCAATGCAGTTGCACGAAAGGGCACCACACCGACGGCTGTGGGGTCAGTTGACAGCAGTCTCGAGCATGTGCCAAAAAGAGCAGATCCAGTGCTCGCTGCTCCACAAGATATGACAGTGCTGTGTTCATACACGCAGATCATGGATCGCTCGTAACACTGAACCTGAAATATGATTGGGGCATGTACAGTTTTGTGCCACAGTGCCAGTATGCGGTCTGGTATGATCGTGTTATATCCGGCAGCCTATTAAGACTATTAGCAGATATCTGTACATGTCAATAGTTGATGAACCGCTTGCCTGTCGCTTGTATGTTCACTGTCTCCACCCGCTGTGCTGATCTGCCGGACACTGCCCCTGATACTCCATGGACTGTCAAAGCCACCTGGAATAGACTATAAGCTGAACTTTAATATTCAAGATACTGGGTGCGCCTCGGCCAAGCAGGATCCCGCGATCGACTCCCGTGGGCAAGAAGAAGGCAGAAACCACCTCATCAATACGCGACACACCATGTCTACCTCGCGTACGGCGGAGCCTATCACGCATTCAGCATACTACTATGGGCCCTAAGCAGTGTTTCACGTCCTTCGCGGGTCTGTCGCTGCTTTAATAGCGCCGCGGAATCATTGGCGTGGCTCCACAGCACTCAAGTTCAGCCACATACTGAGTAACACCCCGACCATGTCGTGAAACTCTGCCGCTCCGAAATATCATGAAAACTGATTGCTCATAGGTTCGCGGTGCCATCAGACCGCGGGCGGCCTCTCCAGACTAGCTCGGGTGGCCCCGGGGTGCGGGGTGACCATGTAGGATGCAGGTAGGAGAGCTGTCACGGGTTTCCTAGCTGCAGCATGTGGCTACATGTGGAATGATCTCGCGCCCAACGCGCCGTCGGTAACATTGCGCAGAAAAAGCAGCGCAGAAAAAGCAACGCAATGTTTCTGCACGCGACCATGCGTCGAGTTTAATCGTGGCGTAGGTGGTATCGCAGACGCGGTCGCGTCAGCGTCAGACGATATCCTATCACAACAGATAAGTCGGCGGGCAAGTAGCATGCAGTTCACTGTACATGTCCCGGCACTTGTTGCGCAACTTGGCCTCCACATGTCACTGCGTTGCCGAAAAAATCATCGAGCGCTGTAGATGTGACACATGTGTTACACGGAGATGAACGCAAGAGCCCGGCAGCGAGGGCAACAGCAGGAAAGCAGACGACCAAGACCCCCGAAAGCAGACAGCAACAAGGAGCAACTGTCCCAGGCGAAAAGCCACAATGAACCGGCACAACCAAACCCACGCCTCCACACACACGCGCACTCCCGCACCCCACAACCGCGGCACCCTCGCCACAGCCGCACACAGCGCCCACCAGCCACACTTCGTACTACCGCCCACCCCAGCAAACCCGGCCACCACCGACCCCCCAACAGCAGCAGCACCACCACGGCCAGCCCCACTCGAGCAATCCACCACGGGCCCCCCGCGAATGAGAGCCCGGGGGCGCACGCCCCCCGCAGGGCAGGGCGTACCAGCCCCTCCCCCCTGGCTGCCCGGCAGGGGCCTTAGGGCGGGGCGCGAAGGGCGCGTGTGGCGCCGCAACGCGCACCCCTCGGCAGCCCGCGGCCACCCGCAGGAAGGCAGGGGGGGCCAGCACGGAAAGACATGGGGCCGGCCTGCGCCGCAGCAACCGCGGCCCCCGGTCCATCACGGCGGCCAGCGGCCGCCTACAGTACGTCCGACGGGACAGCGTGGCCAGGCACCACCGCCCGGCCTGCCAGCCGCATGCGCAGCGGAGCCGCAGCGAGGACCTGGCGCGTCACACCACGGCAGAGAGTGGTGGAGAGTTCGCACATGGCATTCTGCAAGAACGCTCGCCTGGACACGGCCCCCGAAGCCGCAGCGAAGTCAGCAATCTTATTCAGGAAGGCAAACGCACCCGTGCCCACACGGCCATACGTCTCATGCGACAGGGACACAAAGCGGCACGCGCCCGTGCCGGAGCGGCACGTACTTGTCGCGCTTTCTGTCGTCCATCAGCTGGGCGGCAGCGCCTGGCGTGTTTGCCACGGCGACTACCCGGGAGGGGGCCACCGGACAGGTCACGCACACATCGGCCACGGTGGTGTCGCAGGGCAACATCACAAGCAGATCGCCCCGTTCTGGGTCGCGCTGCGAGCGGGGGGGCAGCGGCGGGGCGCAAGCCGCGCCGCGCGGCCCCGGCGACCCTCGGGCAGGCGCTGCGGCGGACCAGTGGCCGCCGGGCCCACCTGCGGCAGGTGCTCACACCGCACCGTGCACTGGCCGGCCGGGGCGGCCGCCTTCACGTCCACGGCGGCGGCGGCGGCAGCGGCCGCGCTGAGCTCCCGCGCGCCACTGTGGCCGATGGCCGCCTCGCCGAGGATGTCGACGTCCATGGCGTCGGCCTCGTCGGCCTCGTCGGCCGCGGCAGCCGTGACCTCGGTCGAGGCAATGACGGCTGAGATGGCAGCAGCGGCGAGGTGCCGGCGGCCGTGGCGGCGTCGCCGAGCGGGGCTTCCGCCGGTCTGGAGGGGCGCAAGGGGGCAGGCGGGGAACACGCCAGGGTCTGGGTGCCATATGGGGTTGAAGGCACGGCCGAGGCGCTGGAAGGGGGGGTGGGTGGAGGGGGCGCACCGGCGGCAGCACAGCTGGCAGACGCACAGGAGGGGCCCGGCGGCTGCGCAGGAGGCCGCGCGCCCGGCACATCCGGGTACTGCGGGAGGCTCTTGATGTTGGGCTCAAGAGACGTGGGGATGCCCGCATGATGAAGCGGCGCCATGCCTGCGTGATCGCATCATGGCAGGCAACCACCGTGCGCCACACCGCATTGCACACGAGGGCATGCGAACCATTGGCAGGCGATGCCCGGCCGCACACGCAGTCGCCGTCCGCCTCCTGGCCGGTGAACAGCGCCTCACCCAGGCGCAAGCGCACATTTGATGTGACACATGCAAGGAGCCCTGGTTCCTGCGCGCCAAGTTCCGCTTCGCGTCGCCTATGCCGATCGTATGCGCGCGCAAGCCTCTATTGTGCGCGTAGCATGCACAGACCTTCCGTGGGCAGGTGCCACTGGGTCTGGGGCAGACCGTATACCCTAGCTACTGTGTTGAAGCTGAACCCATGATCTCTTCAGGCCTCCACTTTATTGTAGCAGTTTCACTTTCATCTCTAAACTGGCCTTAACATGCCATAGCACCCCAGCCATTATTAGGCGTTCCATGACACGTACATGCACACACGCGCTGCATGCCACGTGTACATGCATGCACTGCGCACGGCCCATCGCTCGAGCGATGGGTGACATTGTGCAGGGCTCTGCCCTGCCTACCTACCTACCATGCCATGGTATACTACATGGCGTGGCCTCCCGAAAACCCGGGTCTCTTCCCCCCCGCGATACCATAGTATGTGCATGCCAACCTCGCTATGTCGTCTCACGTGGGAAGCCCGGTGTGGCAAAGCCACGTGTTACACGGAGATCGACGCAGGAGCCCAACAGCGAGGGCAGCAGCACGCACGCAAGCAAGTAACTGATTCGCAGGCGGCCGGCAGCTAGCAGCTGCTCTCAAAACACGGCAATCACAACGCACCGCCACGCGCGCACACCACTGCCACCACACCCGGCCACGCCGACGCCACACACTCCACCCCGCACCACCACCCACCAACACACAGCCACGCCCAGCCAATCCACACCCCGCATACGGACACGGGCAGGACCACCACCGCACAAAAGCACGCCCGGGCGGGCGCACGCCAGGCCAGGAATCCCCCATGCGAGCCCCGGGGCAATCACCCCCGGGCGCTGCGAACACCGGCCCCAGGACGGCGGCCCAGTAGCCGCAGGAACTTGAGGACACAAAGCCAGTTTGGCCCTGGCTCCAGAGGCCTCGGGGGACAGGAGACGCGGTGCACCGCTACACTGCAACGCGGCGCAGCTGGGCTGTTCGGGACAAACCTTCTACAAGGTTGTTCATATTCCCCTGCTCACCTGCTCACATGCTGTTTTTGCGCCAACCACGAAAAAGGGCAATGCATGCAATGTTCTTTGCGGCAGTTTCAATGGGCATTACAAGGCCACGTTCTTCCGGGTACACCTACTAGAACGTCCTGCACGTGCGGGTGGCGCCTTGGAACCCCGCAGGAACCCCAGCTGTGCACGCTTGCTGGTCAATGCAGCTCGAGGCCCATGGCTAGAGCTCTCCAATGGCCAGAGCTCTGCATTGCCCAGATTTCTCACAGCTCACATTTGTTCATTGCCGACATTTATCTATTGCCCAGATTTATCCCATGACCAGCGCCCGGGAGGCCAGGATGGGCTCAGCCTCCGTCCCTGACTACGGACGCCTGCACCCCACAGTTCGGAGCTCGCTACCTGAGGCCAGGTGAATGGCAGGGACACCACGGGAAGCTCCCAGTGCCCTGCAGGTGAAATCGGATGGAGCGCTACAGTTCGAAAACAGGTACATTGTTGTACACAGTACAAGAACTCAGACCAGCATGGGCGCGGACTAAGTTTCGGTGACGAAGCGCACATAGATCTGGTCGCTGCGCATTTATGTATTGAAACGCTGTGTGCCATAAGGACATTGACACCTCAACGCACGTGCAGTGCAGTCTTCCTGCCCATGAGCGCTTAGCTGATCGCAGATGAATGAATGCATTACCTTCTGCAAGACAACCCAGAATCAGTTTGTTGGGTGAACTGGGTCCCACGGGACTTTGGCAGGGGATTATCTGAGACTTGCATCAGGGTAGCAGCAATCCTACACGTTGTACATGGCACAATAACAATTAACGACACGAAGTCAAGTGACATGTGTTGGCCCCGTTTGTGCCCTGGCTTGGGGTTCCTGTCCGTTGCCGTTATCAGCAACCAGCCTCACCAGCATAAGCATGCGCTTCGAGTCAGCTGCTGCAACAATGCCATGTGCCCGCCACACAGCCAGGGTGGCTCGGTGGTGGGATCACAGTTGCGGACTGTTACTGGACGTCTGGTAGCATATCAACATGAGAGAGCTGTGAAATGCCAGCCAGTGCCGCAGCAACCAGGCCTGGGCACATGTACACCGTAACCACAACAGCACACCCCACTATGCAAGAGACGGCAGCTGCAACATGCTTCAATCGTATGCCACATGTCTGTTCTGTACGTACATGCTCAGATGCCACAGCGCCAAGAGACCTCCACATGTGCCACCGACACCGGTGGAACTGGCCTGGGTCCTAAGCTGACCATGGAACCAGGATATCTGTTAAATATGGCACACTAACTACTGCGCACAGGACTACTTGATCGAGGATTGCAGATGCTTGAAACCAAAGCGCGCAAAGCATGGCCTACACTGACTGATTGGCCTGTCTGCTCAAGGGCAGTACAAAGTCTCTCAACCCCATCTTCCATTCGCATGTAACTACCAAACCACGTCCCTTTGTAAAACTCAGTGGCCAAGGACGGCGCAACTTCGATGGCTGTAGAGGCACTGGTGCAAACACCGCAGCAAATGTTGCAAATTTCTTCTGTATTGATCCCCTCATGCAGGCATGCAAGCAGGAGGTGATCCTTGGCGCTCCGCCAGGTTGTGGACTCCTCTTCACCTAAACTAACCAGCGTCCGCACCAGCTCGTCATACTGGCCCGAGGAGGCACAAGTCAGGATGACTTCAAGCATCAGACGCACTGCACCACACACACTCTGCAGTGCAGATACTACCTCGGCTGTGACATCATCAGGCGCTACAAATTGGGAAACTGTCGCTGATATGACTGCTGCCAAGGCCCCCACCCCATCGATAATTGCAGTTGCATCCTCATCACAGTCTACCGCAGATCCCACATGAGCAGGCATCGCCACTGCCAGCGTGCACAGCAGTTCGTTGCATACCACAACAACCTCAGGCAGCAGCATTAGCGATGGTGTGAACCCTCTATGCTGCCACAGCTGCAAGTACAACCGCTCAACACTATTCAGTTGTGCTTTGCTGAGGACGCACACTGCAGATGCAACAAGTTGACAGGCCACGATTGCATCGGACGATAGAGTGTGTTGCCAATATTCTCTTGGCAGTGATGCTTTGCACTGTAGACGACGCTTGACAATAGTGACACAACAGAGACCCACGAGCATAAAAACTTTCGGGTTCTGCAGTACTTCTGCGCAAGAAGACGCCACAGCAGCACCACTCACTTGCAAGTTGTGCACCGCATACAGGGCAGATAAAAAGGGCTCGATCAGTGTGATCAAATGTAGGGGTGTCTTTATGCCATCCACTTCTGGTCCTGGTGCATTCCAGCTGCATATCCATGTGCAGAGGTCAGGCAATACGCGGAGAAGCTTTGTGGACGCATTAACGCCTCCCGCAAGTGACACCAGCATGCCCGTGGAATGGCAGCATGCTTTCATAGTCCGGGGTACCCATGCCCCAACAGCTTCGCATATGCCCTCATGAAACGGCTGAACTATGAATGATGAAAGCTTTCTGGGAACTTGTTCAGCAGAGTCATGCTCGACATGATCACTCTTTGCAGTGCCGCATGTGCCAGGCTGGATGTCCGTGTGATCTGCCACAGGCCTAAAACCTTTCGGAATTTGCTGCGGCTCTGGACCCTCAACCACTGTGCCAGCAGCAATGAAAGAAATAAAATCCAGCATGGATGAAACTGACTCTTCTAGAGCCTTGAGCACCTGCACAGCCAGCCAATTCATCAACATGTGATATTGTGACCTTGTCGCCCAGCAAGGGCTAATCAACGAATTAGCTTGTGCGCTGTAAACGCTAATTACTCTTGCAAGCATGGTGGATCCACACCTCCAGCATCCTTCCCTCAGACATCGCTTGTTCTGCGTTTGTAGATGGATGACCCCTCCCACTCTTGACACCAGAACGATCCTGGACTTCTTCTGTCGAGATCACAAGGTCAACAATGCTTGACAGCAGTCTGACGGAGACTATGAAGATGGCTTCACTCCCTTGCAGATTTTCTGGGAGAACTGAGACAACTCCGGACGCCTGCACATGCAGGACACATCCCTGCAGGTGTGAGTATACCTGGACCTTCAAGACCTGGACCAGAGTTGTGACCAGGCTTGAGACCTGTTGGCCACCGTGCCTCTGAGTGTCCCCCATCAGCAGTGCATCTGCACCTTGGAGATCTACGAGTGCATGCAATGCAGACACGACATGCAACAGATGATGCAGTGGCAGGCGGCTCCTTAAAGCTCTGAGTGCGGCCTCCTTCAGATCTTCTGCCCATGCCAAGTCCAACAACGACTCATCTCCCTGCTGCAACTTGGTTGCCCAGGCCAGACACGGGATGGCCGCTGCTAATATACCAAAACCTTGCAATTGAATCGATTGAAGTTCTTCGTGCGTCGATGTTGAATCAGTCCTCAACGCAAGCTTCTGAAGTGATTTCTGGATGCATGACTCTCTGGAGCAGTCAGCGACACACATCGCTGCAATTCCAGACACGGCAGCCTGAAGTTGTTTTGATAATTCGGTGTAATCTTCACCTTCTGTTTGATCGCAAGTCGGCTGTTCGCAGGCTTCAGCACCCTGGCTCAAACATGGCTCCAACAGGGTGAGCAACAACAGCAGCGCACACTGCGATGAAGCTGGTGGGTGAATCGTAAAATTGGCTGCTAGCCACGTTGACACACTGGAGATTGAATTGCTCTGACGAGCGATTGTAACCGCATCGTCACCATGTCTGCATAGGTTCCACAAGAGCTCAATGGCATCCTTGTGAACATCTTCTGGATATGAATTGTGACGTTTGCCTTCATCCCTTCTTCCACAGGCTAACGCAAGCGAAGGTGATCGTATCAGCCTGGCAAGAGTTGGTATGAGCTCTATCAGGTCTGCGTCACTAGCCACAGTCTTCTCGCGGGAAAGGAGAGATAGGACAGACAACGCAATCGTGACTCCTGAACTCCAGCAGTGACTTCAATGTGAGCCGCACAGAAAACGAATTGGAAGAGCCGGAATTTCGTACCAAGCAGTTGTTTCTGGACGTCTTCCGGATTCTCAACTGATGCGATGAACCGCGGGTCCCGAAGCGGAACAAGCAGCCGCCAGATAAACTCTAGGGATATCGCTTCGTAAATCTCTTCGTACTTCGGGTTTGTGCATGGTGTGCAAACGCGAGGTAGCAACGCCAGGCCTGCAAACCTGAATGGCACGAACGCAAAGTTTACTGTTCACATAGGTCAGTTGCAATCCAGTCTGACGCATCCACTACGATCATGGCACGTGTGGCGTGTGATGGTAGGAAGGATTCCGAAGCAAGGAGACAACGCACTTGTGCTCGTCCGTTGATCCTCGCAGTAGCTCATATACGTCCGCGAGCGACATTGTCCCCGAAATGTGCTTCAAGATGTTACGCAAGCACAAATATTCCTGTGATCGCAAGTTCAGGTTTGCACAGATTCAAACTGCCAGAGTCATAATTGTTCAGGTACAACAACGTCTGTGAACAAATATCAAACTGCCACAAATTCTAGCTGTCGTGGACTCAGGAGCTGTGCAATTTCCAATTGGTACCCAGCTGGGCCCAGACGAAGCCCCGCGGGGCACGGCGCGCTGCCGTTCCGGACGGGTGTGCGTACAGGTGCGCCTGTGGAGGGTTGCGAAATTGCAGACCAGCCCAGAGCATGGTTGAGCAGCACAGCCAGGTTGCGTCAGCGTCGCCGATCGATGTAGTCTGAAAGATGCAATACCGGTGTCCATACTTCATGCGGACTGATTGTGACGTCGTCAGGCCGTGCAAAGGCTAAGCCTAGCTACATTGTGCTAGCGTCCGAGGAAGCTCAATCCAAGGTCATCCGAGCTCCCCTCCTGTGGATTTTCCTGTGTACGCCTTCTGTACCGAGAGGTCAACGCAATACGCAGGAGCAGCATGACGACAAAGTACGGGGATTTCGTTCCTCCTGTCTTCCACACGATTGGAGATCCTTACAAAAGTACTGAACCGAGTAGTGAACGAGATAAGGGTCTGA
>JALKAD010001427.1:0-20445 GCA_024500015.1 Ulva compressa | reverse complement strand
GTGAGTGGCTGTGATTGTTGACCCTTCAAGGCTTGAGGGGACAGTAGGGGTGATGGGCTGTTATTATGTACGTACAGGGTGGTGGGGCATGCGTTGCGTAAGTAAGTAAGTAATTGCGTTGATGATCATTCTGAATTACTGTGATTCACTTTGAACTGCTGTGATTCAAGTTGAACTGCCTGAAACAGAATCACTTGCGGTGTCAGGCTGTGCTGCCCGGGCCCATGCCAGCTGCTACAGCCATGCATTGGCAGTGGTGCCTGTTGTGCTTAGCTGTCATGACATGTCACACGATTGTGGTTATGGTGTCAGACATGCGCTGCCCACTCTATCTACCTGCAGAGCACCTGTGGCCATACGCCAGCGGGTTGCACCACCAAAAAAATTGCAGGCATCAGACACAGCCCCTCTGCGAGCAGCGGCGGGAGAAGGAACAAAACGTGCAACGCGCAAGATAGCACCCGGATCAGCACGATCAGTAGCACCAGGAATCCAGGCAACAGACAAATCATATCTCTAGAGATCTGCTCTGTGCCTGCATGTTGGTGGCATAGGATGAACACACACATGCTTACAAGAACTCGGCGCCTTCCTTGCTCCCTGGTCACTGTGCAAAAACCCTACTTTAGTTCTGATTGTGCTTGAGCCAACTGCGCTGGGCTTGCCTGGCTGAATAATTCGTAATGCAAAGTTCGAGCCAGCACAGATAACAACAACTGCCTGGGTCTATCTCAGGCCTGACCAAGAGCTGCCATCGGGACACATGTACAGCGACTACATACGCAACAATTGGCACGATGGCAGTTTTGCCCTGTGCGGATTTCTGAAGACAGGTCGTGTCATGCACGGTCGGCTCACATGCATCGCCCTGCGCGGGGCTCATGTTGTACGCAATTGCAAGGGCCAGAGCGCGGCGATTGTGAGGGATTCCTCGCGCGATTACTCGCTTAGCCAGGACCGGGGTACACCTCGTGGTCACCGAGTTCGTTCAATCCTCTTTGGTGACGCAGTAGGCTGACCCCATGGGGCCCCATCACGCCGATAGGACACGCTGCTGCAGCGGCGATCAAGCCCGATGACGTGTCCCGGCGAACCGCCCACGCGTCAATGTTGGCCAGCCATGTTGCAGTCAAATTGAAGTGCATGGTACACTGTGCTTGGCAGGCAGATGTGCTTGAACAGGCAACACATTGCAGAACTCGGACTGCATGGCATGGCCGCAAGATGGTGTGCAAACATTTTCTCGGTGAGAACGTCGGAGGTGCGTCCGGCAGCATATCTCTGAACCAGTGAACTCGGTCGACTTCGGACCCATGGTCATTCAGCTAAGTTGCTCAGCCAATCCACCTAGGCTCCAAGACGCGACAGACGCGGCATGGCCTCATGAATACTGGTGTGAGGGAACATGCTGCAGCATGTGCCACCACATGCAGAGTTGGTGGTCATGAAGTGTATCTGAAGCAGCACTGCTGGGGCCCTAGGGCCCCAGGCCTGGGGTGCGTGCGCAGGCCCGCACGGTTGGTTTCACGGGTGACCGCGCTGCGCGCGTGATCTGTGAGACTTCGCTGGTGACAGGTACAGACGGAGGCCCCGTGGCGTCGATGCTGCATCTGGTCTTATGCTCCGACATAAGCGCGTAGCTGATGTACGTAGTGCAAGTTTCCTGTTCCGAGCCTGAAGAAAGCCTCCAACTCCCGCGGATCATCTCTGCAGCTGCGAACGACGTACGCAAATGAAAACTGCAAGCCCCACATCGGACACCCACAAAGGTAATACGTAACAAAGATAGCTGATCTGCGTGTGCACTGTCTGCCTCTAGATCTCATGCGTGCACATGGCCGGCGGTCGGCGCGCCGCTCGTGGCTAGAGGGGCGTACATAGCAACAGAAGGATCGACCATCCTCGCTGTAATATATGCACCGCATTAATCTACAACCGACGACCCTAGTGTGGGTAAGAACTGACGTCGTAATGCACGACAGATTGCAACAGGCCCGCCGCCCCCATGTTGCGTTCACCACAGCGCATTTGAGTGCAAGTGCTATCACCTGTGACACCCTCACACTAGAACGAGATGTTACGTGCACTGCAAACTTTCATTATCACGTGCAGAGTGGTTGTTGAGACGAAGTCAACAGCGGACAAGCTGTGCTGGTGGCAGCTGTGCCGCGAACGCGTTTGCACCGGGAGTTGACAGCTGTTACGAATGAAACCCGGGCAAGAAAGATAGAATGCAAAGGCCAGCGCCTCGCACAAGTTAAACGTAGTAATTACAATGGCACTGAGTATATGCGTGGCGCGCTTGTATCGCCTCCCAATGTTTCGACGGGCCCTCGCAGCGGAGACGTTGGCCTGGGGCTCTCCTCAGGCCCACAAGCAGCAGCAAGTTGCTGATGCCCAGCTACAAGTGATATGCGTCACAATAGCGAGATGGAATCGGTGTCAGAAGCACACCCCGAGAGTCCGTGTGGCCTTGACTGCAGCGTCAGCTGGCGGAGTCCAAGGCTGGCCGTGGAAATTAGCGCTCCGGCGTCCATGGCCGTGAACTCTTGCTAGTTTACCCAGGTGGCTGATAGAATTACATGCAGGATTGCCCACCGCGCAGCCCCGATGCGGCACGGCAGCTCGCGCGCCGCTGGAAGCGTAACCAGGGCTATGTCTGGTGAGCTTCCAACGCCGTGACAAGGAATCGCTGACGCTGCATGGCCTTCAAAAGACAACTTGTAATGTGATGGATATCGGGTGCGACAGGCTACGTCAACAATCGTGTATATGCGAGCATCGAGCAGGTAGCAGGAACTATGGCTACTAGCAGTCCCGTCTGGACTGCCGTGTGTTACAGCTGTCGCACAGCTGTGGGGTTCTAGATATGCGTCAAGATACTGAACCTTTCCGTAACGCCCTGGCCTGTAGGAATTCCACAAAGAATATCTACGCTCCTGACGGTCTACCTGGCTGGCCCTACTTATGCCTGGGCCTGGACACGCCCGGCGCACGCGCACAGGTCCGACTTGACGGCACGCGGTGCGTTCTATAGCTAATACTAGTCTGTACACACTGTGTGGCAAACGTGACGTGCGCGGCGCGGCATATAAGTCATGCACACTTGCCAGCCCGATATATGTACGAGACTATTCCCTAATAGTAGTGGCCATTGCGGCCCCTTCGTCGACGGGCCTAGCTGCAGGCACGCGGAAAGCGGCAGCACACAGCCGCCGCACCACGCCACCAGCCACCAAACCGCGAGCTTGGCACCTCCGGACACCCACGTGGTCACGTGCACGACAGCAGCGCGCGTCATGTCTGCAGGACGGCATCATCGGAGGACACGCATGAGGCACCATGAGTGTCAGAACCCTCGTGCACCGCGCCGGCGTCGCGCTGTTGACCCCTTCGACGAAGCTCAGCCAAGCGCCACTTTTTTGTGCACCTCACAGACCGGCCAAATGAACAGAGCATGGTCACACCCCTGGTTTTACTCATTGGGCACACAGCCCAGTGTCTGACCCTTGGGTATGAGCAAAAGCAGTGGCCACAATGACGTTTCGGGCCTAGAGCTCTGCTGCTAGCAGCAGCTGCATGTGCCTTCATACAGCTGTACCTCAGTCATGTGAGACCCCTAGTGGGGCCCATGGGGTGGTCCTTGTGACAGGACAAAGCAAATGTTCTACAATGCCCGCAAACTGTACAAAATGTACGGGCCGCGCGAACAGTCACTCCCTCAAGCTACTCCTTTACGCAGCTGCCTGCCAAAGCAGCTGCCTGTTCTTTGCATTCGCTGCTGCCCGTCATGATCCACCCCTTCTGGAGGCCTCCTGCAGGCTGGCTGTGTATGGACTGCTGGCAGGGCATCAGTGTGGCTTACGTTGGGTGGTTTTTTGGGTGGTTGTTTGTAGACGTGTGGTTGTGAGTGGTTGTGGGTGGTGGTGCCGCGTAGCAGGCGTAATGACATGAGATGCATACGGGCGGCTGTACTTTTTCTTGTTTCCATGCTCTTTTCTGTACCTGTTGTTCATCTCTCACACGTGCACGCGACGCTCTTCGGCAGTATGTTCGGTGTGCGGGGTGTGTGCCTGCAGAGTCGTGCAGGTCGTGCAGGTCACTCTTATGTGTGTTTCGTGTGATGTGATGATGAGGTCGGGTGTGATGTGATGTGGAGGTCGGCTGTGGTTCTGTGTACTCTTCTGTAACTGCTCTCTTCTACTCAGAGGCCCTCTTCGGCAGTGTAGCTGGCCAGTGGCCACCGAACCCATAGGCGGCCCCGTCCCCTCCCCCCAATGGATATCTTGCTTTCTATCCCCTTGATTTCTATCTCCCTCTGAAGAGATACATACAACGGCAGTTCCTGTTACCTGCAGCAGTTCCTGGTACCTGCAGCAGTTCCTGTTACCTGCATCACGCATGTATGTACTCTTACATCGAGGGGCTCCGAGCCAGTGCACCAAGCGAATGTACAACTAGGTTCTAGACTCACATGCTACTCAGCAGATGCGAGCCGGCCAGGCGATCACCTGGCACGAACTGCGCACCCGTGAGCCGTGCTACCCTGGACATGGTCTTTCTGATCACAAACCCGTTGCCTTTCACTGTCGCCGCACTGAACTCCCGCAAGGAATTCTCAATCCAGCGAGCCTTCGCTCGCTTGTCGAGTGGCCCAACCAACGACACTGCCAGCTTGTTGAGGTACTGCATGGCCTGCGACCCTAGTCTGCCATATGTCTCATGTACAACCGGCACCACCTTGTACGATCCCTGCACACTCTCTTTGTACTTGTTGAGTTTGAATTTTTCGCGAACTTCGGCCGCGTACCCCTTTTCCCCCGATGCTTTCCCCACCACAGCCACCCCAGATGGGTGGATGAAGCTGACATCTAGCACATACACATCTACGCCTGGGCCATTCGCAAGGATGTCCCCCCTACTGTCGTCCCTGTAGCGTCTGTCCAGGCTGCGCATCACAGGCTCAATTGATGTGGACACCCCTACCGCTCGTACTCGACGGCGCCAAGCCGTAATGGCAATGTTGTGGCGCAACGTCCAGCAGTCGGCATTGTGTCGACATGTCATGGCATGATCTACGTCGCCGGGCTTCACCCGAGCATTGCAATCACATATAACTTCCCCATCTAATGGTGGCAGGGGGGAAAGTCGTATGTATGTACTCTTACATCGAGGGGCTCCGAGCCAGTGCACCAAGCGAATGTACAACTAAAATCTAGACTCACATGCTACTCAGCAGATGCGAGCCGGCCAGGCGATCACCTGGCACGAACTGCGCACCCGTGAGCCGTGCTACCCTGGACATGGTCTTTCTGATCACAAACCCGTTGCCACGCATGTATGTATGTACTCTTACATCGAGGGGCTCCGAGCCAGTGCACCAAGCGAATGTACAACTAGGTTCTAGACTCACATGCTACTCAGCAGATGCGAGCCGGCCAGGCGATCACCTGGCACGAACTGCGCACCCGTGAGCTGTGCTACCCTGGACATGGTCTTTCTGATCACAAACCCGTTGCCTGCACGCATGTATGTACTCTTACATCGAGGGGCTCCGAGCCAGTGCACCAAGCGAATGTACAACTAGGTTCTAGACTCACATGCTACTCAGCAGATGCGAGCCGGCCAGGCGATCACCTGGCACGAACTGCGCACCCGTGAGCCGTGCTACCCTGGACATGGTCTTTCTGATCACAAACCCGTTGCCTTTCACTGTCGCCGCACTGAACTCCCGCAAGGAATTCGCATGTATGTATGTATGTACTCTTACATCGAGGGGCTCCGAGCCAGTGCACCAAGCGAATGTACAACTAGGTTCTAGACTCACATGCTACTCAGCAGATGCGAGCCGGCCAGGCGATCACCTGGCACGAACTGCGCACCCGTGAGCCGTGCTACCCTGGACATGGTCTTTCTGATCACAAACCCGTTGCCTTTCACTGTCGCCGCACTGAACTCCCGCAAGGAATTCTCAATCCAGCGAGCCTTCGCTCGCTTGTCGAGTGGCCCAACCAACGACACTGCCAGCTTGTTGAGGTACTGCATGGCATGCGACCCTAGTCTGCCATATGTCTCATGTACAACCGGCACCACCTTGTACGATCCCTGCACACTCTCTTTGTACTTGTTGAGTTTGAATTTTTCGCGAACTTCGGCCGCGTACCCCTTTTCCCCGATGCTTTCCCCACCACAGCCACCCCAGATGGGTGGATGAAGCTGACATCTAGCACATACACATCTACGCCTGGGCCATTCGCAAGGATGTCCCCCCTACTGTCGTCCCTGTAGCGTCTGTCCAGGCTGCGCATCACAGGCTCAATTGATGTGGACACCCCTACCGCTCGTACTCGACGGCGCCAAGCCGTAATGGCAATGTTGTGGCGCAACGTCCAGCAGTCGGCATTGTGTCGACATGTCATGGCATGATCTACGTCGCCGGGCTTCACCCGAGCATTGCAATCACATATAACTTCCCCATCTAATGGCGGCAGGGGGGAAAGTCCACCCCTGAACCGCATCCCATGCACAAAATCCCCATCATTCAGAGTCAGCATGCGGTTGGTTGGGAGGGAATCCAGGAACAGTGAGGCAGCACGACAGGCGCAGCTGCGCATGCGCGCAAGGTCTTTTGCACCACCTGGGGTGCTGCCCAGCTGTTGCAGCAGCGCGTCGTGCCGTGTCTGCGCTACTGCCCTGGTCACTTTTCTACTCATACCGGGAAGGCCAGTGGCGATGAAGATGTCGTCGAGCTCCTCTGGGCCCCGGTCGGCCTCCGGCGGCATCGCCGCACGCAGCGGTTGTATGTACTCTTACATCGAGGGGCTCCGAGCCAGTGCACCAAGCGAATGTACAACTAGGTTCTAGACTCACATGCTACTCAGCAGATGCGAGCCGGCCAGGCGATCACCTGGCACGAACTGCGCACCCGTGAGCCGTGCTACCCTGGACATGGTCTTTCTGATCACAAACCCGTTGCCTTTCACTGTCGCCGCACTGAACTCCCGCAAGGAATTCTCAATCCAGCGAGCCTTCGCTCGCTTGTCGAGTGGCCCAACCAACGACACTGCCAGCTTGTTGAGGTACTGCATGGCATGCGACCCTAGTCTGCCATATGTCTCATGTACAACCGGCACCACCTTGTACGATCCCTGCACACTCTCTTTGTACTTGTTGAGTTTGAATTTTTCGCGAACTTCGGCCGCGTACCCCTTTTCCCCCGATGCTTTCCCCACCACAGCCACCCCAGATGGGTGGATGAAGCTGACATCTAGCACATACACATCTACGCCTGGGCCATTCGCAAGGATGTCCCCCCTACTGTCGTCCCTGTAGCGTCTGTCCAGGCTGCGCATCACAGGCTCAATTGATGTGGACACCCCTACCGCCGTAACTCGACGGCGCCAAGCCGTAATGGCAATGTTGTGGCGCAACGTCCAGCAGTCGGCATTGTGTCGACATGTCATGGCATGATCTACGTCGCCGGGCTTCACCCGAGCATTGCAATCACATATAACTTCCCCATCTAATGGTGGCAGGGGGGAAAGTCCACCCCTGAACCGCATCCCGTGCACAAAATCCCCATCATTCAGAGTCAGCATGCGGTTGGTTGGGAGGGAATCCAGGAACAGTGAGGCAACACGACAGGCGCAGCTGCGCATGCGCGCAAGGTCTTTTGCACCGCCTGGGGTGCTGCCCAGCTGTTGCAGCAGCGCGTCGTGCCGTGTCTGCGCTACTGCCCTGGTCACTTTTCTACTCATACCGGGAAGGCCAGTGGCGATGAAGATGTCGTCGAGCTCCTCTGGGCCCCGGTCGGCCTCCGGCGGCATCGCCGCACGCAGCGCTGTCCATTTTTCTTGTAGGAATTCGGCGACTTCGCCGTCAGCGAATGGGCGGAAGTCGGGGGGGCCATCGCGCATGGCGTCATGCGCCAGCGCGGCGCTGGACAGATAGGCTGCATCTGCCTCGAGCTCCGTGATGTCCATGAGGCCGAATCCGCCGTGGCGTAGCGGTAGCCGGAGTTGCTCCTCGGCGACGGCGGGCATGTGCGGGTGGTTCATGATCTCCCGCGCCGCCGCCATCACTCTGTCTTGCAGCTGCTGCACTGCCCCTTTGACCGAGTCCCACGCGACGACGCGGACTAGGTGGGTAAGGGCAAGCTGCACAGAGCCGCGGAGCAGCAGGAACTTGTCCTGGGCAGGCAGGGGGAGAGAGAGGAGGCGATCAATCTTCGCACATGCGGTTGTCGCACGGCGGTCGCAGTAGTCCTTGACGTAGGGGGCGTGGCCGATGGGCGTGCCTGCGCAGGTGACGCCGTGTGGGCGCAGCGGCACGCCTGTGGCGTCGGCCACGGCTTGGGCTGCGTCTCGGTTTTCGATGGATGTGGCTCCACTCTTCTCACGGCCAATGCGGAGGCCGATCGGGTGGGCGTGTTCCTCCAGGGTGGTGAAGGCCTTGATGATGTATGTATGTATGTATGTATGTATGTATGATTACATCGCCGTATCCATGAGGACATTGACACCTCCGACAAGCGGGACCGATTTCACCCTCAACGCAACACGCGCCTGCAAACCTCGGTCGAGACCGAGGCGTGCAACCACGCGAGCCAATTCTCCCAAAGGCAACGGACGAGCATGTGGCTGTCACAGTGTAACACAGTGTAACACACGTGTGGCTGGCACAGTGTACTGCATGCGTGGCTGTCACAGGGTAACACATGCCTGACTGTGGTATGGTGTGCATCTCCCGGTGCTCTCTGACACCCTCTCTGGAATCCAAAATATTCATTCATGAAAAGCAAGCGCAACAGACAAAAGAGTCATCATGCCATGGCCAGACCCGGGGTTCCGGATGGGCACCGGATGTTCAGCGGTTTTGAACACACCCCGTGCATGTGGTTCCGGATGGGACCGGGGCACCGGGGTTCCGGATGGGCGCTCCTGGAAGTTTGCGCCTGTCGGCGTAGATGCTGCGTGTGTATACTGAGTTGGCACAGCAGCGCGGTGCAGACAGCGAGACAGCCAGCCAAACCCTCTCTGGCACTCTGTCGAGCACTGGCAGCACGAGCAGGCATTGGACGTGTCTCTCCTCTATGCAGTTTCTGTGAGCGTTGTGTTACACTGTGATCACCTAGATAGATCAGGGCCCAGTAGCGCCGGGAATAGAAAGCAGGCAACAAAACGAACAATCACACATCTGTGTGAACGTTGTGTAGGCGTTTGTTATGCAGCATCCACGTGCCTGCAAGCAGCGCCGCCGCCGCCGCGCCTTGATCAAACTGGATCAAACTACACGGGTCACCGTCTCACTGTGTCTGGCAGACACACCTGAAAGTGGCAGGGGCACGGCCGTCGCGGGACAGGTGTACCTGACAGATGCACCGTGCTTGGGGAAAACATGGCATGCTCACTGCTAGCACTTTGGTGGGACATCTTGATGACGTCACTGTCGGCGACACCTGAATTGGGTATGTGCCATGCATGCTCACTGCTAGCACTTTGCTGGCCTACATGCAGGCATGCAGGCATGCTCTGCTGTCGCTGCTGTCACATGTACACCTCCATATGCATGCATCGCTTCTGCCCGGACTGACCTGCCAAGTGTACTCTGAAAGGTGCAAGATGGATGTGGATGACGTAGATGACGCGCCGAAATGTTAGTAGAATGTGCCAAGTGGCCACACTCAGCCACCATCTGCGCATGCACCACTTCTGCCTGGACTGACTCGCCAAGTGGCCACACTCAGCCACGACACATCGCAGATATGCCAGGATTTCACACCTACGTGGTCGCCAGTTGCCGGTGTGGAAACCTCTGGAGAGCATGCTTGCTGCATGTGTGTGCTCTAGATCTGGGTGGATGGAACGATGGATGGATTCTCGCTCGCGTTTGTATTTTGTGTGTTGACTCGGTGGTGGATGTGACAACTGCGCTTCTTAAGTCAATCGATCACCGTGGGCTTTAGCTCCGGCGATCCAGACCAGAGCGTCACTGTATTTATTGTATATATTACAATGTGTACAAGCCAGCACACTGTATGCTGCGAGCGGCGGCGATACTGGCAGCACAGGGCCTTCAAGTTGTGCGTGCAGCTGCGCCGCCGCGGCAGTGCCGGCAGGGCCCTGCCATCAGCCGCTAACGCTGTGAGGCGTGCGGGCGCAGCATGTGCGGGCCTTGTCCGACCGGTCAGATGACTTGGGAATGCATATTGACTGAATGCTGCCGTTCACATGGCCTTGAGCGGCCCGGGCAATGACATGGGCCCAGATTCGCCCATGTGTCTGTCACTTCTCTTCGAGCCACACATGCATGTGTCCTCTTGTGGCCACATGAGCACATTGTCCCCTGTCGCAGTCCATGTGTATCTCTCGCACGCGGGTCAGCCATGATGTGAGCGCTCAGACTGCGGCTGGCCCAGACGTGTATTGGCCGACTGCAGTCGTGCATGCATGTGGCCTGAGCATCATGTCATATATACACCCGCGGCGTTGCGTGCACCCGCAGTGTCGCCGATTTCAGAATGTACGTATTGTAGCCGGGCCGGCGCTGGGCCGGCGCGGCAACATGCGACTCAAGCCTGCACGCGCCCGCGCCCGCACCTGAGGCGGCACCTAGGATTAGCCGCCACAGGCCTGGTGCGCCCCCGCCACCTAAGCTTAGCCGCCACAGGCCTGGTGCACCCCCGGCTGGGGCTGCCACAAGTGTGCTTGGCGGACTCGTGCATAGCACCTGTGGCGCACGAGTCCTGCCACCTGTGCCGTGCACTACTAGTAGTATAGTATAGTATCTCCTGCCACCTGTGCCACCTGTGCCACCTGTGCATGCACTATCTGCTGCCCCTGATGTCGGGGTGGTGTGTATGTGATAGTGTTACACGGAGATGAATGCAAGAGCCCGGCAGCGAGGGCAACAGCAGGAAAGCAGACGACCAAAACCCCGCAATGTGATAGTGTTGATTCTACCGGCCCTGCTCCAATGTGTGCAATCGCCAATGCCTGGATGGTGATGCCGGGAGTCCCTTGTTTGTGTCTTGTTCGTGTCGGCCGTGTCGCATGCATGGTCCGCATGCGGGTACCTCTCACATGCACGTACAGCCAGGCCGGTCGGAAGGACGCTTCTGCCGGGCCCCACGGTCCCTGTGGCAATTCTGCAGCTGGTAGATAGTCACGTTCACTCTACCACGAATCCCACATGCATGTACATCGCGACAATCCCATGTACATCGCGACTACGATAGTCGCGATGTACATGCATGTGGGATTCGTGGTAGAGTGCACGTGACTATCTGCCAGCTGCAGAATTGCCACGGTCCCCGCTGACGGCCTGGCGTGCCATGGCGCATATCCATGGCCGGTCTCCCTCGCGTCCTGGCACGCAAACAAGCCCGCCAACACTGGCCAAATCTGGGCCAGCAGCTCCAGCTGCAGGGCATGCATATGGATAGCACAGGTGGAAATATCCTTAAGGGCGATTGCCAGTTGTATGCCTTGTGGATCTTTTCTGTGAGTGCGGTTCATGCCAATGTGTATACGTAGGGCGACCGTGCTGCTTTTGAATGCTCGGTTACATGCTTCCGTCGGCGCTTTGATCTATCACAGGGTATACAGGTCATAACACAGGTCAAAGAACACGGTATGACACAGGTGGCAAGGGCGTGGCTGCGCATGCCACGTGTGCGGGTCTACAGCCTCGTTGCGGGGCTACACTGCACAGAAATTTTGACTGCGTGCACATGCATGACGTGTATGACCTGCATGTCTGACCTGGCGCCCAAGACATGGCGCCACTTCAAGGCAGCATGCGTTGCCGTCGAACCACACACACAATTACACACATTGCCTTCCTGACTGAGATTGCTGAGTTTGCCGCCGCCTCCGGCGCCGTGCCCAGGCACGTGTTCTTGCAGAATGCCACGTGCGACCTGTCCACAATCCTCCTCCGAGGTGTCACAACACAGGTCCTCGCAGCGGCTCCGCTGCGTAGCTGGCTTGCAGGGCGGTGCTCACTGGCCACACGGTCCCGTCGGACAGTCTACAGGCGGCCGCTTGCCGCTGCGCCCAGCTGTGGTCTGTAAATACTGCAGCGGCGGGGCCAACTGACCGTGATCGCCCGCGTCCGCTTCCCCGCGCTCGGTCATGGTTTTTTTTTTCACACTGCCGTGCGTGCGGCGGTGTGGATGTCATGACACTCGGCTTGCCCTCGCCCTCGCTACTTGTTCCCTGCTCTGTTCCCCGCGATATCGATGCTGTGCACATGGACCTGCAAGATCAACTGATCTATCACAGTCTAACACACTTAGTGTGTGCACTGGTCTACGGGCCGCCGTCCAGCGTCCTTGCAGGGGCTGGTGCTCCCGGACCGGGGGGGCGCTAGCCCCGGGCTTGCGTGGGGGGTGCTGGGAGTGGCTTACTCTGGTGGGGCTGCATGCGGTGGTGGCGCCACCAGTGTCCGTGGGTGGGGCTGGGTGTGGATCGGATGAGTGTGGTCTGGTTGTGTGCTGGTGGATGGTTGTGCATGGTGTGGTCAGGTGGAGTGCATCATGAAGAGAGAGTGCATCATGATGGCATTGGCGTCGGTGTGGGGATGCTGGTGTGCGTTGGTGTGTTACACTGTACATGTCACATGCTCGGACGTCGGGCGTGCAATGTGCAGGCGGACTGTACATGTCACATGCGAACATGTGATAGGTCTAGGACTCAGCAGCGCCGAGGCAACAGACCAAACAACAGGCAAACAGACAAACCATGCGCTGGTGTGCGGTGGTGGCAGTGCATTGTGGTTGATGGAGTTTTGCGTGTTGCCGCTTGCTGCTGGCCGCTTGCTGGAACTCGGTTGCTTGCTTGCTTGCTTGTCGTTGCCCTCGCTGGTGGGCTCCTGCCTCGCTCTCCTTGTAACGCACGCACGACGAGGGGGCACCGGCACTGCGTGGCAAAAGTGCTCTGCAGATCACGGAGGAGTGTCGCAGAAGCCGCAGCTGCAACAGCAGAGCACATCATGCCGGGGTTGATGGAGTTTTGCGTGTTGCCGCTTGCTGCTGGCCGCTTGCTGGAACTCGGTTGCTTGCTTGCTTGCTTGCTTGTCGTTGCCCTCGCTGGTGGGCTCCTGCCTCGCTCTCCTTGTAACGCACGCACGACGAGGGGGCACCGGCACTGCGTGGCAAAAGTGCTCTGCAGATCACGGAGGAGTGTCGCAGAAGCCGCAGCTGCAACAGCAGAGCACATCATGCCGGGGTTGATGGAGTTTTGCGTGTTGCCGCTTGCTGCTGGCCGCTTGCTGGAACTCGGTTGCTTGCTTGCTTGCTTGCTTGTCGTTGCCCTCGCTGGTGGGCTCCTGCCTCGCTCTCCTTGTAACGCACGCACGACGAGGGGGCACCGGCACTGCGTGGCAAAAGTGCTCTGCAGATCACGGAGGAGTGTCGCAGAAGCCGCAGCTGCAACATGTTGCAATTGTTGCAACAGCAGAGCACATCATGCCGCATGCATGGCGTACATGAGTGCACGCAACAGTGTGACGCCACTGCCCTACAGTGCCTCCAAGCTATTGTCCTCAGGCTGGGATGGATGGATGTATAATGTATAATCAATATGCCCAGAACAGTGAAAGGCATTGCATTTGGTTCATCACACCCTGGCAGCCGCTAAACAAAACGATCGGGTGAGGGCAAACCCGGCAAACCCGGTCCCGGTCCCCGGCCGGGCAAACCCGGCAAGCCCGGTCCCAGCAGATACACGTACCCATGGACCACGTCCCTGGTTGTGGTCAATCATTCTTTGCACAGCGCAGGCGGCTGTGGCAACTCGAGAGCATGCACATGAGCACATGTACATCCGAACAAAACAGGTGCATGGTCAAAGTCTGTAGGGCAGCTTGAAACAGTGACGCAGGTCATAAATCACTTGGCAATAAATCATCATGATCACCCATGCAGAGAGCACTTCAGATCTTCGTAGCTCCTCTGAACAATCACCACATCTCATCTGAACAATCACCACATCTCAGCTGAACAATCATCTCGGACTGGATCTCTGTCATCCAGGTGCTGCCAGGCCTTGTTGTGGTGATGAGTCACACTCGCCATGCAAGATTTCAGGCACCGGTGGCTGAAGCTTGCTCGACAACATCAACAAATGCGGCATGCCCTCTAGTCAGGCTTGACTGCCGGTGGGCCTCTGCCAGTGGGGCTCCGCCAGTGGGGCTCCGCCAGTGGGGCTCCGCCAGTGGGGCTCCGCCAGTGGGGCTGCGCCAGTGGGGCTGCGCCAGTGGGGCTCCGCCAGTGGGGCTCCGCCAGCTCCGCCAGTGGGGCTCCGCCAGTGGGGCTGCGCCAGTGGGGCTGCGCCAGTGGGGCTGCGCCAGTGGGGCTGCGCCAGTGGGGCTCCGCCAGTGGGGCTCCGCCAGTGGGGCTCCGCCAGTGGGGCTGCGCCAGTGGGGCTGCGCCAGTGGGGCTGCGCCAGTGGGGCTCCGCCAGTGGGGCTCCGCCAGTGGGGCTCTGCTAGCCCTCCTGCGGCTCTGCCCCTCTGTGAGCCATACACTTTGGTTGCATGCTTGCTTGTTGCTGCCCTCGCCGCTAGAATCCTGCGTGGATCGCCGTGTAGCACCCCCCAAGGGCAGGGCAGGGCTGGGCCTGCTCCCCCTCAGCCACCACTGTGTGCTGCCCTGACCCACGGTGATGTTGGCATGGTGTGTTACGCTGTGATGAAGCAAGGCCTTAGCAGCGCCGACGGAACAAAGCAGGAAACAGAATGATGAAGCAGGAAACACAGTCATGAACTGGTGTACAGTGAAGGCACACTCCTGCCAAACGACTGCGCCTGCGACAGCTGTGCCTAGGCACGCCTGATGCAGAGTGAAGTCTAGCTAGACTAGACCTGCAGGTAACCCTCCTCGCCTGGCTGGCTAAGCTGACAGCGTGCTGTGGCTGATGTGCTGTGTTACCCTGTGATAGATCTAGGACCCAGCACCTGAGGGACGAGCGCACAGAACAAAACAACCAACTACCAGCAGCACGGGCACCCAACACATGAGTCGCACGCACACGGAACGCAGCCGGCTGCGACAAGGAACGCAGCCGGCTGCGACAAGGAACGCAGCCGGCTGCATGGAACACAGAATGCATGGTGCATTCTTGTAGCATGCAAGGAACGCAGCCGGCTGCATGGAACACAGAATGCATGGTGCATTCTTGTAGCATGCAAGGAACGCAGCCGGCTGCTCAAACACATTGCGTGCTCAAACACACAGCGTGCTGTGGCAGATGGCCGATGCCCGTCTGGGTGCGAGCAGTATCTGGGTGGAGGCACCATATGGATGGGATGCCGCAGCAGCAGGCCCGGGCCCAGTCCATTTCCACGGCCAGACTCGAGCAGCTCGGCCCCGGGCATGACAGGCTCCTCTTGTGCGAGTGGTGCAGTATCTCTTGTGCCAGTGATGCTGATGCTGGCCACAATTCGTCCGCAGCTTGTGGCCTGCTGCTGCTGGCGTCTTGCTTGGCCCTGGTGGCGCTTGCCGTGTGTGTCCGTGTGTGCCCATGTGTGCCAGGTCCGGTGTGCCCCTTTGTGCCTGTGTGCTGCTGCGTGCTGGGCTGCTGCATGCTGAGCCACGGTGAGCCTGGTTTGTCCTTGCACACAGTCTGCTGTGACACATGTGCAGTTACACAGTGATAGATCTAGGACCCAGCAGCGCCGAGGCAACAGACCAGGCAACATGTGTGACACATGTGCAGTTGTAACAGACCAGGCAACATGTGTGACACATGTGCAGTTGTAACTCTTCAAGGTGCAAGATGCATGTGCAGTCGCCCTGCCTGTGTTGTACTAAACTTTCGCTCCAAGCCAGGTTTGGCAGGCCGGTGCCCCCTGGCCTGCCAAAAATGGAGGTACCGCTTCCCGCTTTCCATGCAACATGCAATTCCATGCAACATGCAACAACATCCCCCCGCAGTCCATTGGCCGTCCTCCATTCCCCACTCCATCACTCCGCACACCAGGCATCACATGATAAATGGAACGATGACGCTGCTATGAGTCATTGTCAAAGTCCATGAGTAGGGCCCGTTGAGTCCCTCTGGTGGGCTGGACAAATTGTGTGCAGCCTGTTCTGATGCATCTCTGCCCATGCATGTGTTTGTCATCCACAGCATATGCTCTTCTCCCAACACCCTGATGCCTCAAGAGTGCTGTCATCTGTTCTCAGAATTCACATGCTATAACAGGAGGCAGTTGCCATGGGCCTTCCCAGCAGTCACCCAACTCTCAGCTGCTACCACATGGCTCTGACAGTCCCGCATGCACATCCCTGAGATCTCTAGGGACGGAGATGCAGCTGGAGAACTAAAAAAGCAAACATTATAAATAAAAGTAGTGATGCTTTCCTGGAGACATGAATGCGAATTCGAACCATGTTCATGATATCAATGGTCCAGATGTGACGCGTCTCATTGATGGGGCCTGGTGAGTGGCGTTTTGTTCTTTTTTTGTAGTTTTCATGGCTGAGATGTCAATGTATGCATGTATCTCAATGTGTTACACGGTGATAGATCTAGGACCCAGCAGCGCCGAGGCAACAGACCAGGCATGTATCTCAATGTGTCAGTTCTGGAGAGGTCTATGGTACCAGGTCTGCAGCACCTGTTGCCACCAGCCTCCCAGCGACAGCAAGCACCACCAGCAAGCAGCAGTGGCACGAAAGCGTGCAAGCGATCACAAAGAACAGCTAGCTTCGCTGCCCAGGAGGCTTGCCCGAGCCAAGGAGGTGGGCTATGGCAGTAGCACGCACCAACTAGTAGCAGGCACCAAGTCGTAGCTAGCAGGCTCCAATACAGGGCACCACAGGGAACCTCTGGCTCGCCCATGGAACACTGTGGCCCAGCTGCAGCTAACCATAGGCATGGTGGCTAGACCAGCCAAAGCCAACGAAAGTGGGTGTCAACAAAGAAACAGAAGATCGGTCAAAAAAAAACAACACACACACACACACACACACACACACACACAAAGATCGGGCATCACGCCAGACCCAATTGTGCATCGGCCACAACACACAGCGCTGAGTCCGCCCAGCCTGATTGCTGAGTTGTGAGGTAGTACGTTTGTTGTGCTGCTAGAATGACTAGCACATAACACACAGCTGACCAGCAGAAGCAGTGGGATGGCCACCACAATGCTGTGTTACAATTACAACACGAAGCACACATGCATGCGCGTGGCAACCATGCAGCTGTCTGCCTAGGCATGCCTCTGCAGAGCTCATGGCAGGGCTCATGGCAGTGCCATGCAGCACATGCAGTGCACATTGGTCATTCTGCTGACTGTGTTTGGGGTGCGCATGGAGTGTGTGGTGCTGCGCTCGGCGTTGCCTGTGTGTGTATGTGTGTGTGTGTGTGCATGCGCATGTGTGTGTTTGCTTTCATGCCAGCGCAAGTTTGAGCGAAATCGTTCTGGCATTAGCTCGTGCGGAGAGTAGCCTTGGTACTTGCGCTGGGCTGTCTGTCTTTTTGCGTGTTGCCTGGTCTGTTGCCTCGGCGCTGCTGGGTCCTAGATCTATCACCGTGTAACACATTGGTCATTCTTTGCTCTGTCCTACCTGTCACAAGCCTGTAGCTTCCCAGTGGATGCATAGGGCACTGCCCACACCCAGGCCTCCATGCATCAGCATGGATTATGCAACAGATTCACAGAGTGGCCATTACCACAGGCTTACCACAGGCTTACTGGCCATTTGTTGGCCCATCCTCCCCAGCCAGGAGATAGATACTCTCTGGCATTTCTGCACAGACAAAACCCAGTGATCAGTCAGCTGATGGCAGCACCGCTGAGGCTGGATAGAGATATGTTACAGAGGTATGCTCCACAAGGTGGCAGCACCGCTGAGGCTGGATAGCCTGCACCAGGGAGAGACATCTGCTGCAGCATGCTGCTTAGCTGTAACTCAGCCCATGCATAGCTGACTGAGGCATGCAAGGGATCACGATCAGGGAGGTTTTCAGGCTCAGACTGGCAACAGCACTGCCTGCATGCAGCTGCAGAGTCTGCTGCCTCTTACTGAGCGCCTTGGCATACAGGTGGTGCCTTGGCATACAGGTGGTTTTGGTGTGGGTGTGTGGTGGGTTGTGTTTTGGGTTGGCATACAGGTGGTGCCTTGGCATACAGGTGGTGTCACCGGGTGGTCACCAACCTCACCCACTTGCAGGGGGCAGCTAGCTGCTACCTCCTCATGGATACGGGCAATGTAATCATACATACCTCTGGGGCCAGCTGGGTGGCCAGCAAGTGTGTTCATGCACATGGTCAAGCCTCTCCATTGCTGCAGCCTCCATTGCTGCAGCAATAGGCCTGCAGATATGGGCCTCTCAAAAACAACAAAGCAGTTTCTTCAGTATGGAAAAAACACACACAGCATGCATCACACAAATGTACTGGCAGTGAGTAGCATCACAGCTCTCTACAAAGGTGCCTCAGTGAGCCATGCCTGTGTGAAAATGGTGCATGATCATGATGATCTTTTTTTTTGGGGGGGATGTGTTTTTTTTGGGGGATGTGACATGTGGGGCTTGTCACTGATTGTCACAGGTGGCACTGGGGACTCCCCAGTGGGGTGCCAGGTCAGAATCGCTTATCTCGAGGTACCGTGCAGCACAGATCTCGAGCTCGAGCGTCTGCCACCCGCCACGTCGAGACCACCCACATGGCCGATTTGTGTCGAGCCGCACGCCTATACACACACACACACACACACACACCACCACCACCACCATGCACTGATTGGGGACAGTGAACATGAACGCGCGAAATGCACGCCCTGCCTATGAAGCGCTGCCCGAGGTGCAGGCTGCGCATGCATTGCTGCCTTCACACTGCGTTTCGTGATCATCGATTCGAATCGCATCTGCAGTTCGATCTGCATGGCGCATACTGCGCCTACTAGTAGCAGCACATCCTTGTGTGTCTGCCTGGGCGTTGGCAGCATGATCACGATGCAGTGCTGGCTCGATCTTTTTTTTTTGTGCGACCCTCGTGCTGGCAGCACGAGAGCTTCCAGGAGATCATGCTTCCAGGAGATCATGCTTCCAGGAGATCGTGCTTCCAGGAGATCATGCTTCCAGGAGATCGTGCCGGGTGCATGTAGCGACATCGATGCCTTGCAATGAGTGTCGGTGTGGTAGTGCCATGTCAGCATTTCTCCATTTTCTGTTTTGGTGTGGGGGGGGGGGGGGGGGGGGGTGGTTGGTCTCTGTTTGACACTGTACACTGCAATTGCCCCCCGTGGCATTAATAGCCGCGGCACAGTGCGTACGCCTCGGCATTGGCAGCGCACTGCAGTGCCACGCGCAACAGGCAAGCGCGACGAGCAAGCGCGGCCATCGATGATATACATATCAGGCAGGCTCTGTGCCGCCACGGTGCCGTGAGCGCCGCGCAGCGGGGCGTGAGCTGCAGCTGTGCACACGAACCGGCCTTCAAGAGCCAAAATTTGTTGTAGCGGCCGAAACAGTCCTACAAAAAAAACTACAGATCGCCGAGTTCTACGAGGTGTGTATGGCATGTAGCCGCAACGCAGCCGTGGTGCGGGGCGGCTGGGGCGTGGCCGGCGCCGTGGCCTTTGGCCGCCGGCGGTGTGAGATACGTATCTGCGTATCTGCATATGCACGTGTGTTAATTACAGGTAAGGGCCGCCGGCGGTGTCGGCAGGCGTTGGCTGCTCGCGGTGCGTCCGCGGCACACGTGTTACAGAGATACGTTACAGAGGTATGCTCCACAAGGTGGTAGAACACAGAGGTATGATTCATGGCAATGCATCAAACACATTCACCATGGCCGAGTGCCGTACACAAACAGAAACACAGCAGCTTCTGTATTATGCTAAAGTTTCCTCAAAACATTCTCACACGCTATTCTCAGTGCTGATCACAGCACGGCTCACTACGCACTCATGCGATACACAGTGATAGATCTAGGACCCAGCAGCATGCATGATGCCCTTGGCCCGAAATGATGGTAAGGGTGTGAGCAGTCCCAGAACCGTATACTGTTCTGTACACTCTGCAGCTGGCAATCATGTGATTGTGCAGGAGACACGATCGAAAGAGTCTCCAACCAGGTGCACAGATCGTGTCAGCGGCTCTGACTGTGCATGAGCCTCTCCTAGCTATAGTGCCAACTATAGTGCATGACGGTGCGGCTCCGTGTCAGCTGTGGGACGGTGCCTGGATCATGATTGTTGCCTGATTGCCGTTGCTGCAGAGCCGCTTGTCTGAGCTCAACTTGATGAATGATGGTTCGATTGCCGTGTGCGGGGTTGCGGGCACATCACGTGGCAGCCGCACAAGCGGGACAGTGTTTGTGTTCTTCAGCGGCAGAAGTTCTGCCCCTGTCCGCACGGGTGCTGTGGCCGATGCGCGTTTGGGTTTGGCGTGATGCCCGATGGTTTGCTTTTTTTTTTTTTTGCTGGGTT
>JALKAD010000143.1:761291-771615 GCA_024500015.1 Ulva compressa | reverse complement strand
AAGGAGACGAGCAGCACCTGAAGCGACTAATGGTACTTGTTACGCCTGACCTGGCCGGCCTTCAAACACACAAGCGGTGCGAGGCACGAGTAGAAACTAAATGGATACAGGTGCTGGTTATGGATCGAAAGCCATGGCTATAGAGCCGCAGGCTAGGATGCGGTCAACCTTTGCGCGCTGTGAACGTTTACGGCCGGGGTCCGTGCTGGCGCCAGGACAGTGATCTGGAACTACTGAAGTATATAGGTATAGCATTGCTGCTGTGCGTGGTTGTGTGCGGCTCGGTGAATCGCCAATTTGAACATGGCGCTTTCTGCTGTCGGACGTCGCATCCGTGTATCACGCGTGCAGCCGGCTCGCAGGCACGAGTAGCCACAGATTAGTGCCAAAATTGGCGTAGATGAGTTCGGTAAATGAGGTGAGTACGTGGATGATTCACGCAGGAGTTCGCGGGGACCGTCTTGTCGCTGGCCCAACACCTGTGCGGCACCATCCTTCGAATGGCGGTGATGAAAATTGTTACGTTGCAGCGTCAGCTTAGCTGACAACCCGGCAGGAGGGCCGTCGCTGCTGGCTGCCCGCCAACACGGGTCCGGCGTGATCGTGCTAGGATGTGTGGCTGCTCTGAACATGAATGACGCGAATCAAGTGACAACTTGTGATGGACGCGTTGTTGTAGCAAGGGTGACTGTGCAGCAGGCTAACCCACGCGTCAGCAGCTTATCCTGGCTGAACAATTCCACATTGAACATACTGCGCCCAAGACAGCAAGTTTGCGGAATATTGTGTTGGTGATGCGAAGGCGGAGAAGCATTCGCTGTGCCAGTTGGCCATGTGGTGGTGGAGCCCTGTATGAAAATTTCCATGCCGCAGTGCGAGGATATCCGGCACAAGCTGGCCCTGTTCCTGCACGATCCTACCTGGAAGAGCGTTGCACGCGTTGGCTGTCGTGCCGGGAGTGCGTTCGACGAGGCCGCGGCCCTAGAATCGCCGAAAGAGTGTGCTATAGGGAGACAGAAACTGGGCCTAATATTCGCGAAAAAAGAGCCGCGTGCCCCCGAAAAATGCATCACGTGGCATGCATCTAAACGCGCGCCGTGCCGCAGGCGCCATGCCGCCTCTGTGCACAGCGGTCACAGCATGAACGAGTGAGCTCTCAGGAGTTGAAATGGACTTTTGCGTGATGTGCGTCCACAGCTGCTGCGCCCACCGGCCCTCGTGCGGTCAACTACCGGTGAACGAACAAAGGTCACGTTTTTCCCTAGCTCACAAGTCTGCTGCGCACTGCGCCGTGGTACCGAAACTGCAAATTCCATACCTACCTCCGACACACTGGCTCACAAACTGGCATTTCGCACGGCTGTGCGGACAATGTGCTCCTGAAGCCTATGCAACACGGCCGTGCACGAGGCGACACCCTCACCCGCTGCATCTCCAGTCTAACTGGCGCCGTGCACTTCGCACACAGAACCTTGTGACGCAGAAGGGTGAGCGTTCAAGCAGCAACCAAGCACGACGGGTGCTGTAAACGTCCATCGCCATTGCACGCCAACCCGTGTGGCTGCAGCGCGCGTTGGTCATGCGTGCGTTCAATCAAGTTCGTTCGGCATGCGCAGCGCAACTTGAAGGCGCGCGAGCATGCCCGGCACCAATTCATGTATGATCAGCGCACTGCAGCGTCGTGTAGGCATTGATCTCGACATCATCAAGACACCCGTCAACACACAAAGCGATGAAGTAAGCCGTAGCGTATCATGTATTGCTTGGACCTCCGATCCTGGCACAATCGCGCCAGCATCGGGATCGCTGTTGAAGGGCCCGCATCGTCGCGAACACATGCCACCCTTCCGATGCCCGCCGAACTAACATACCGGTTGGCGCGCTCTGCGAAGAGCACACACCTGCTGAGCTATGGATTTAATGGCAGCCCTCAATGGTCTTCTCGGCGCAGTTGGACTGCAGAGCAATTTAGCCGCGGGAAACCGGCTGGCCTGCAAACGGGCTGCGAGACAGAGCTCAGGACTCCTTCAGCCTCTGAAACTGCGGGAGTCGACGTGACGGCATGAAAGCGCTACTGCAATCGGACTGTGGTCTAGTGAAAGTGTGTAGTGCGGAAAGTACATGCAAGAAGGCGTTCGAAACGGAGCTGCAGAGCAACTGCGCGTACTCCGCTTGGCAGTAAGGCACGATGCACGGAGTCCGTCAGCACGGCTACATGTGGTTGTTTGCCATGTTTGAGCACCTCAGAGCTCCCGCCATCGCGCTGCTTTGTCGGAGAGTCAACGTCCACCATGCAGTCTCCTGTAGACACGCCTTGACACAGGCCTGTGACCCTGTACAGGCCTGGGACCCTGTTTACCGTCGTGTGCACAGGCTCCGCATTCCGTTAAGGCAGCCGCTGACCGCCAAAATGCAATGGCCAGCAGGAATGCAGCATCTTCACGCTGGTCAGGCATTGCACATGCGTTCTGAAGCTGGGCAGAGTACAATGCAGGCATGCGATATGGAGGGCCTGGTGGCAGCACCACTGGTAGTGCATCGACTTTTATCCCCACAAATAGAGTAGCTGTGAAAGGGCTCAGTGGAGTAGGCTGAGTGGGGGTATTGTTGGGATTGGCCTGGATTATATGTTACACGATGAGCTGCTTCTAGCAGAAGATTAACTTTGCAATTATTCCTCCCGTTCCGCTCCTGTTCACAGGGGTGCAGTGGCCAATGCCCAGTTGCGGTTGGTGTGATGCTCGATCTATTCTTTTCATACATATAGGCATATTTTTCAAATGTGGACTTTGTCTGCCTCCTGAGTGGCCACTGCAATCCTCCTGCACTTTGCAACCCTGTGATCAAACAAACCAAAAAATCGAGAATCACGCCAAACACAATCTCAACACAATCCCAATCCCCAATAAAATCACAATCGGGCATCGGCCACAGCAGTGCCATGAGCGCTCATGAGCAGGCGTGGGAGCTCCCCTAGTCATGGTTTAATCATACATACATGCAGTGGCATGGTCAGATTTTGATTTTTTTGACATGGGGTGCACGAACTCCGCCTCTCCTGCCTGTGGTTCATACCAGTGAAAATGCAAACAGTCTGTCTAGGAAATGCTCTGAGGCAATCGCCTCATGTCATGGCTTTGGCCATGCATGTGTCTGCCAATGCAATGAGTCTAGACTAGTCTGCCCCTTCCAGGATTGACATTCACCAGATGATCATGCATGCACTGAGCATGATCACAGTGAATGGCCAGAATCAAGTTGCACAGCCTAGCTGGCCGGTACCACCCCTGTTGGACTTCTGTTGGACCTTCCCCATTTCTCTGTTGATCAAGTGCCGCACGGCTGCTGCGCGCACAGCGCAGGGGAGGTGTTGCACAAGGTGTATGGTCGTCTGAGTTGTGCGCATTGCTTGAACCTGCGCGTGCCCCCTCTGCTACCCTGTCTGATGTGTTTGAGCGTGTTGACCGTTCTTCCGCCCCTGTCCGCAGGGGTGCCGTGGCCGATGCGCGTCTGGGTTTGGCGTGATGCCCGATTGGTTTGTTTTTTTGTGGTTTTTTGGTCTTGACGCCAACCACCTGCCAACCACCTGCCCGCAGCAATCAGTAGGAGTATGCTGGTGTGCAGCTGTGAATGGCCATTGCCAACCATTCACGGCCATTGCCAGCCATTCATGGTCATTCAGAGGCCACTCACAGCCATTCACAGCCCATGGAAAGCTGCGGCCTGACAGAGGACTCCCTACACACTACACACCAGGGCCGGTATCAGGGCCGGTGTATGCAACAGACAGCCCTCGAGGGCTGCAGCCTGACGGAGGACTCCCTGTACACAAAGACAGGAACCTCATCACTTTTTTTCTTTTTCTTTCTTGCGGGGAGTGTATGCAGTTGCACAATGTGCAAAGCACGCTGGGCACCACTGGGCGCCACTGGGCGCCATGCCATAGCTACGCCACAGGCCTGAAGACAATTGATCCCAACAACATCAACCGCATCGGCACTGGCATTCAAGGCGGTGTCTAACCTTCCTGTTAGATACCTTGCTGCGGATGTGCACATTTCTGTCAGCAGCGGGAGTGGCTTGAGGTGGTGCTACAGTTCCATATGCCATGCATGGGCTGATGCACCTGCGCAATCAATAGGTGCTATGAACAGGTGCAGGGACAGGTGCAAGATGGCTCATGCAGGTAATGACAATCCTGTGCACATGCACAATTTGTGTACTATCAAAGAGGTAGAAGATGCACTGGATGCTGCTGGTTACAGAACTAACAGAGGTTGTGGCTGGGTGCTGCATGCATTGAATATCGTGCGCGCTGCCAGGCCCCACACAGCATGCATGCAAGTTGACTGGTCTGTTGCCTAGGTACCTCGGCGCAGCTGGGTCCTAGATCTATCACTGTGTAACACAGAATGCATGCAAGTGCACTGCACCATGGATCCACCAACTGGCAAAGGATGCATGCCTGCTCCCTTGCTCTGACTGCAAACTTTGAAGCTTGAAGCTCTGACAAGTGGAGCAACTTGTCTTGAAGACTCTGCAGAGCTCTGACAAGTGGCACAAGGTCTGCCCTGCCCTCCACTCTAGAGCTTGATCGATGCGCCATGAAGCTTGATCGATGCGCCATGACGCAGTACTGCAATCAACGCAATGTCCCCAGCATGGCCTAGTGCTGTGTGTTGCATAGCTGGCCAAGTCAGTGTGACATATGCACACGCCCATGGGCATGTTTGTACGTTCTATGGCCTGGTCCTGAGAGCATGAATCCTCATAGCTGTGTGATCTTGTCCTCACACTACAGCAGCTGCTGCACATGTATCACCTCTGTCCTGCAAGAGTATGAGCTCAGATCAAGTTCGCAGTCTTGAATTCTCATGGTGCCCTGGTGAACATGGCACTGCACAGAGGTGGGGCCGTTACAACCTCTGCCTCAACCTCTGCCTCAACCTCTGCCTCAACCTCTGCCTCAACCTCTGCCTCAACCTCTGCCTCAACCTCTGCCTCACCGGGGCTGCTGCAACCACCGGCAGTGGAGTCTGCATGTGCTCACCCGCTTCCGCTTTCCAACGCTCGGCCTTGCTCGGCCTTGAACTGCCGTGCACGCGGCAGTGCGGTGGTCTGGGAACCAGCGTGTCTTCATTTTGCTGCATCTGCTGGGCCGCCGTCCAGCGGCTGGTTGTTCCCGACGCCTGGGGGCACTTGCCCCGGGGCTAGCGTGCGGGACATTGGGGCTGGCACACGAGTTCTCGGGTGGGCCTGTGTGCATGCAATGGTGGCGCCGCCAGTGTCCGTGGGCCAGTGTCCGTGGGCGGGGGTATGTGCTGGGTGTGGATTCGCTGAGTGTGGCCGAGGCTATGTGCTGATGGGTGGTAAATGCAAATGTAACTGTAAATGTAAGTTCAGTTTGGTGGAGCACGGTGGGCCTAGGTGCAGTGCATAGTATTGGCGTGGGTGTGGGTGTAGTGGTGCGTGGTGGCGGTGGTGCGTGGTGGCGATGGTGCTTGGTGGTCAGTGCGTCGTCGTTGCAATCATGATGGCTTTTTGCATGCTGCTGCTTGCTGTTGCAACATGTTGGCCGCTTGCTGGGATGTCCCAAGCAATACTCGGTTGCTTGCTTGCTGGTGTGCTGCCCTCGCTGCTGCATGGGCTCCTGCATGTGTCCCTGCATCCATCTCCGTTTAACACTGCTTTGAGGAACCTTGCAGCAAGGGCAGCACGTACAGGCCCTGCAAAACATCACATGACACGCCTGCCAGCTGCACCACCTGGCAGGCCACAAAAGCTCGCTATGATGTTTGCCATGACTCTGCATGACTGCATGGCAGATTCAGCCAGTGTCCTGGCTCGTGTGTGCCTGCGTTCCTGGTGCTACTGATCCCTACTACTGATCCCTACTGATCCCGCTGATCCAGTGTTGCATGGTGTTCATGGTGTTCCTTCTCCGGCCCCTGCTCACAGGGGTGCCGTGATATCCTGTGGTCCTGTGGCGTGATGTCCTGGTTTTATTAACTGGTTTTTTTTCTTACACAGTGGTGCCACACTAGTGGTTAAACTCTGGTTCACTTGGCCACTGTCTTCCACAGTAGACAGTTACATTGTAAGCTTGCATCTCTGGCGGTAGATCGGCAAACAGAACCCTCTGTAATAACCACATATAGTGCACAATAGATAACTTCTTCTTGCCCTTGGTCTGGCCTGCCTGAGCTGATGCATGGATTATGTGCAGTATGCGAGGGGAGAAGCCAGGCCTCTCTGGCTCAGGCATGGGAGCTGCCTGGAAGATGCCTGGAAGATGATCATGGCAGATGCCATGTGATCAGTGATCACAAAACCTGATCAACACAAAGCCTGATCAACCGTTGACAGTGCTTCTTGTGGCTGTTTGTTCGGATACCTCCTTCCTCCCCTCAGCGCTGCTGGGGCCCTGATCTATCATATGATCACAGCGGACCGCAATGTCTGATCAACAACAGGTCACTGACAGCTGCAGACACCTCCAGCAGCAGCCCTGGTGTGAATTGAACAAGTCTGCGCACTGCTTGAGGCTTAGCTGCTTGAGGCAGTGCTTGAGCAATGCTTGAGATTTAGCTGCTGTCTGCTGCAGACTTGCCACATTGTTGCTGATCAACCGGGCAGAGCTGCTCATGTGCCCTGCTCATGTGCCCTCCGGCGCCCTCCAACTCCATTTTCTTGTCTGGCTTTTTCACAGGGGCCCTGTGGTGGATGACCAGCACAGCCGCCTGGACTTGGTATCAAGCCCAGCCTCTTTCTGTTTGTGTGGACAACAACTGCTTGGACTGAATGAACTGGTTCGGCAGCCGGCTTGACACAGGTGGGCCTGCCATGGGCTGCTGCCATTGACACGCTGAGACAGTGCCTGCAGCTGGGGCCTCGGCCTTGTGTATTTGCGGCTGGCCTGGAGTTCCAAGGTCTCCGGAATTCTTAAGCCAGCACCCCCTTCAGATCTGAACGGGTGTTGGCTTCCTTGTAGGTTCGACGCGTGCAGGACCACAGACTGAGGCACAGTCTGTTCATGGCCTTTTCGAATCGTGACATGCCAGTGACATGCAACTGACGTGTCACATCATGGAAGTGGCGGGCATGTGAGTGCTTCTGGGCAAGTTTAGGTTGTGGTCAGCAGCCAACCAGCACTGCGTCTATGAACCAGGCCACTGGCCACCACAAGCAGCCCTCACATCCTGTGAGGCCCAGGCTGAGGTGACGCTCCGCGACCGAATGCATGCCTCTGGCAGTGGCTAGGCAGCTGAGGGTGTGGCGGCAGGAACCTGGCAAGAGTACAGCCTGCAGGGTGTGCATGGCGTGGTGCGGCACTGGCATACAGTGTACACACTCCACGTGTTCTTTTCTTTTCATCCCTGCCTCGGCGCTGCCGGGGCCTTACGCTATCACAGTGTAACCCACATGTGTGGAGTGCATGCATGCTCGGGCGAAATGGCTGTGACTTGTTCATGACTCCTCGCGTGTGTGTGTCCGTTGTAACACAAGCCTGTGTCCACGTGGTACTGCTGCATGCTCCCATGGCCATGGCGTGAGCCGGGCCTCATGCAGCATAAGGTCGATGCTGCTGCTGCTGCTGCTGCCTCAAGCAGCATAAGGTCGATGCTGCTGCTGCTGCTGCTGCCTCATGCGTGGACTGTGAGACCAGTGAGAGGCCAGTGAGATCGGCACCTGAGACGTCTGCAGACATGACGTGCCGAGTGCCGAGACCAGTGCAGGACTGTGATACCAGTGCAGCCGGAGAACATACTTACTGCGGCATGATGAAAGGAAGACCTACAGCACAGCCACACAGCTGGCCCAACACGCATATCAACTCAACATTGCATCACTTGAAACGGCTGTCAAGTCATCCCGCCTCGGTACTAGTACTAGTAGTACCGCAGCCCGCAGCCCGCAGCCACCGGCGAATCTGCAGTCACTGGCAACTGGGCAGCCGCGGAGCAAGGGCGGGAGTGCCGTGGTGGCTTCGTGCAGCAGATAGCAACATGCATGCACACCACCAGGCCTAGCACACTTCCCCTGAAGACCATGAAACCACAGGGCCAGTTTCACCATTGCAAGGGCACACGTCTGGGCGCAGCTACGCTGACTGCCCGGCCCGACAGGGCTGCCCTGTCCACACACACCCCACAGAACGCGAGGCCTGCAATCTGCAGCAGCATGCTGCGCAGCCGCAGCGTGCACACCACATCATCACGCTGGCTACGCTGGGCCCAGCTGGGCACAGCTGGCACTGTGCAGGCAGCGTTGTGGGAGGTGTAGAAGCACACTCGTCAACCCGCTGGTGGGCATGGATGCTGCCCCGGCATGCGAGACGGGGCCTCGCACACGCACCACACGCTGTTGATGCGCCAGCAGCCCACTTCGGCGGCCAGCGCCCCTGGCTGCAGATGTGCGCTCTCCGGCTGATGCATGTGCGGTCGGTCCCCGCCACAGCACACAGCAGGAGCCTGGCACAAGCACGGGCTCGCACAGCGTGTCAAGGCGGCGTAACGGACCTGACGCCCGTAGAACCGCGCCTGGCCTGCACAACCATGCATGCATGACAGCTGGCGCCATGGCGGCCGGCAGCATCACGAGCATGCATTGCCACAGTAGCTGCCGGCTACGCGCCAGCGGTGGTGGCCATCGCAGTTCCACATACCGCTGCTGGCAGTAATACGCCAGCAGGCGTGCGCGGCGGAGCGCCCCGCGGCATGGCACAAGCCGGACACATCGGCGTGAAGACGCGCTGCGGTCAGTGCCTGTAATAACCCTGGTCGCTCCTGCTTGAAGCGCGCCACGCACACCTCACAGGCAAAGTGGCCATGCGCGCTGTGCTGTGCGAGCACGCTGTGCTGTGATGCGGCCTATTTCCCTCGCAGCGCATTGAGCCGGGCCTCCAGCTCGGCGTCGACACCACTGCCGCCTCCGGCGTCCGCGCCGGCCCCTTGCGCGATTGGCTCCTCCGGAGCGGGAGCGGCGGCCTCCTGCTGCGCGGCGGGCTTGGCGGCGGAGGGGGCGCTGACCATGCCGTCGGCGGCGTTGATGCCGATCTCGAGGAAGACCTGTTGCACCAACTTGTCCGTCTCCTCCTCCTCGTCGCCCTCCTGCAACCATTACCATGCATGAACGCCATGCATTGGCGAGAATTGGTTACAAGAATTCGGTGAAATGGTGGTGCTGTCAGAGCGAAGACGAACCCTCGAGATGGGTTGGGTGGTAGAGGAACAGCTGAGTCCGAGCGATCTGAGGCATGGCGCAGAGTGAGTGGCGCAGCCAGCCAATGCCCGGTCTGGTTCGAGTAGCTGCCCACACAAACACAGCGCCACACAGCAGCATACAGGCCCCCATGACCCACAGCATGACCCACAGCATGACCCACAGCATGACCCACAACATGACCCACAGCATGCGCCGTCGAATCATGCAGTGACCGGCGCATCGGCAGCGCTGCCTCGTCATTTAATCAGTATGTTCCAGCTGATCAGTGTGTTCCAGCAACATATGATCAACATGTATGTATGCATGCAGCACAGCACGCAGCACAGCACGCATCACAGCACGCAGCACAGCACGCACCTCAAAGACGTCGTCCATCGCGTCGCCCATCATCTCCTCCACCTGGTCCATCTTGGCGTTCTGGCGCTCAAACTCCTTCATGATCTTGGCGAGGGCCGGGATGTTCATGCGCTTGTTCATGGTGCCCATTGCCTGCAGCGCGGCAGCAGGACAAGTTGAAGCGCGGCAGTAGGACAAGTTGAAGCGCGGCAGCAGGACAAGTCGAAGCGCGGCAGCAGGACAAGTTGAAGCGCGGCAGCAGGATTTCGACCTCAACAGAAATTGAGGTAGAGCTGGAGGGTGCACATGCATCGACGACGGTGTTGGAAGCAGATGTCATGGCCGCCGCTGCCGCGATCAGTGGACACCCAGACAGCAGCTGCTAGCAGGGCCGAAGAATCATGACTCACGACTCGTGAGGCAGTCAAACCGGGTGCTTGTGGTGCAACAGAGCGACAGCAGAGTGCTGTGCTGTGCTGGGGGTGACGGTGGCATCGGCGCTACGGGCATACGGGCATGGTACGCAGCGTATGGTGTATGGTACGCAGCACGCGGTACACAGCACGCGGTAGGAAGAGGATGGCACAGCGTATGGTGTACCCAGACAGGGTCCGGAATAGCGGGCGTGGTCTCAGCTTCTGATTAGTCGAAGGTCTCTGCTTGGACGAGCGATGAGCGTGCACACATTGGCCACATTCCGGGCACAGTCTGATTGCGGCCACAGCTCTACTGCTACACTGGGGAGGGATTGAATCAAGGGCTG
>JALKAD010000143.1:735565-754833 GCA_024500015.1 Ulva compressa | reverse complement strand
AAGGGGAAATGTAACAGCAGGGGGTCATGTACTCTATCCTTGCAAATTAATGGACCGCCTTGTCGAACAAGTGCGCCTAGAGATGTCCATCATAGTTGCTGTGCCTGGGAACATTCAACCACAAAATAAGAGTCGAGTTGTACAACATCAGTAGGGTACAACATTTAGCAGGTCTACGGTGACAGTGGGCGGTCGCAGGATCACTCGCAGGATCACTCGCAGGACAAATCGCCAGGTCTACGGTGACAGTGGGCAGTCGTGAAGCAGGTCGTGAAGCAGGTCGTGAAGCAGCGGGAGGTACATAACAGCGGGAGGAATGGCACAGCCGGTATACCTATCGGGAGGGGTGGGACGGGAGTCTGTGACGGTACATAGTCGAGCTATGCATCCGTCCGAACATCAGACCGTTTTGTGGGCTACGTCACAGTGGTATCGATGGGGTGGCGTGGAGACAGGACAGCGGGGGTCTGTGCAGCAGCTGGGGGTCCCTGGTCCCACCCACGGGGGTAAAATCCTGGGGCGGACCTGCGTGGAGCTCGATGATGAGCCAGACGATGATGACGTTGTAGACGGAGCGGCTGAGTGGGTGCGCGCCAACGAGGTTGAGCGCCGCGATGCTGCACCCGACGTCCAGCACCTGGTCGCCCGCCGACAGCCGCAGCGCCTCGGACGCACGCTGCACGCGGTGCGTGTGGTGTTTCCCATGCATGTGGCGGTACAGCCACGGCACCTGCATGCGCGCGGGCGCGGTGAGTGGTTCCCAGCATTGCCGAGCATGCGTTTGTGTCTGAGGGTCATGGCAGGGATGCAGCGTGGCGCCGTGGCATTCTGAAAAGGAGAGGAAGGCAGATGAGGGAGGAACATGAGCAAGGAACATTCTGAAAAGGTGAGCAAGAAACATTCTGAATTTGTGAGCAGAGCACATTCTGAAAAGATGAGCAAGCAACTCGATTGGGATCGGGACGGTCGAATAATGGTGGCTTTATGTAGCTGCATTTATAACACACGCTGGCTTCAGCAGCAGCACTGGCATGCCCTGTCATGGCAGTCACTGAGGACAGGCCAGGGCGTGCAGGGCCACTGACACGCATGCGCATGGCCAGACAAACAGTCTCTCTTGTCATGGGCGAATCAATTGCTGGCCCGTGATATGTCGCTGGCTGCTAATGGAGTGGAGGGCTGTATTGTCGGGAGCCTCTGGGACCATGCCACATGCCTGTGGACATCTCTATTGAATGTAGATACCAGTATGGCGGATCGCAGGCAATCCAGCTGCATGTTGCTAGGAAAAAATGACATAAAGACAGACGGAGTTGTTTGCTTGACGCTGTGAACTGAGTTGGCACAGCTGTGCATGGACTGCCTGGCTGGGTGCGTGCCACTGCGCATGCAGCTGGTATGCCAACAAAGCACGTCCAGCTGATCCCAGTGCCTCCTAGCCCGGGCGGCATTCTAAAGCATGGACGGTTACTCTGTCAGGTTACAAGATTTTTGAGGCTGGACGATATTGGCCTGGGGTGCAGATATGCCACAACTCGTTGCTGCCAAGCTGACTGAAATGCACACAAACCACGATGATGTCCACAATGAGATACGCACCTTGTGGCTGCTATAGTGAATTGCAGTGAAGAAGAGGTCGTAGAAGAACAAGGAGAGGAAAACGTCCGCCACTAGACGGGCGAAGGATGGTGGTAGTACCGGGAGGTCCCGACGGGGGTACACAACATCGAACAAGGCCAGCGGCAATATGTACAGCAGAGCTTCTTGCTTCCTGCAACGCATTAAGTGTTGAGACATTTTAGGCATCGCGCGATAGTCAACATGCGAGCATGAAACTAGCTGCTCAACAAACCATGCAAGCGAAGGGGAGCAGCCCCGCGAGGATGTACCTGCCAAAGCCCTCAAACTTCCAATGAGATGTATCGTGTTTATCTTGAATCCGATATCGCCTGGCTTGGGGAATGCACGTGTCGACAATGTACCTGCGCGGAGACACAGTACATTCGGCCATGGTACCAGTAGACTCAGGTGACCAAGGAAATGTGCAGCAAATCCAGGTCACAGCGGCATATTGAAGGTACAAGAATTACAATGCTGCATATGAACCTATCATACACGCTGGGAAGCGATCAGCTCTGCCCGGCCACCATAGATCGCATCAGTACAGAGAATTCAGCCGCAGTCAAGTCGCAACATCGAGCCCGGACACAAGACTGCATTGCACGCGCATGGACGCAGAAGCTCACCAGAAACCCGTAAACAGCGGCCAAACCAGGACCACAAGCCCTGGCTCCCATGTGTCATGCTGGAAGAACGAAGATGCCCTGCACGCTTGCCATATGCGAGCTAGCGCTGTGTCCAGCTTCGCATTGTTCATCAACAGTAGCGAAGCCAGTATAAGAGCTAAATTTTGCCATTGCGATAATTTCATAGAGCCTGGTACGGTCCTTGTTAAGCCGGGACAAACAAGCGGAAATGGAAGTGCTGCACCACCGAGGCCTGGCAAATTCCACAATATACACGCACGGCAGCGTCTTTCCGACTCCTGCACCATCCGCACGTTATAAGTACGAGCATATTTACTTCAACAAGGTACCTAAACTCCCGCTGTGGAGATGCGGCCGGCACGCGGCTCATGTCGCTCGAGGTCTGATCATGCATGATGCAATGAGCCGGTGATGCATATATGCAGCGTTCTTTAAAACTCCGCAGATGGATGGAGCAACGAGTGTGCCAATCGCACTTACCATCCAGGGCAGAAACGACATCACGAAGGCTGAAGAGCATCTCACGGGACGCAGCTTCACGAACCATCGTGCCTGCCGCTCTGGTCGTACGTACACAGCGTGCACAGTCGTCATGATCAGCTGGTAGAGCATCTGCGCCGGAGACACGCCCCTCGTGCCAACCCCAGCTGCAGCCCAGTGATCGCCGGCAGGCGAACTACAGATAAAAAGAAGCTCTTCTGAATCCTCGAACTGTTGATATCTCATGCCAGACCCCGGTCGCTGCGTCGATTGAACTGTGAACAACACGACGGACCGCGACAGCCCCAGACGTTTCCATTCACATATTCCTCGTTGCAGATATAAGATTGAAGCATGGTAGATGCGCCGGGTGACCTGGAGCGTATCCTGGATGGTGCGCATCTGTGTCGTCGCGCAGCTCCAGCTTAGTGTTCCGCAACTCCTCCCTGAAGCGATCATACGCTAGAACCAACACGTTGTCGGACTGCAGATGCGCTAGACGACTATGATGCAAGCTTGCATACAACTGCGAGTGCATTGCCTGCACAAGCTGATGCGCGCGGAAGCAAGGACGGTGCAAACACAGAAGCGGGAGCGCCAGGAACCGACGCATCGGCACCGATAGCTACAGATGCAAAGTTAGGGAAGGCATTTAATCCCTTGGGTAAGAAGCCACGCAAGCGCGCTTCGCAGCAACCCATGGCAGCAGAGCCCAACTCGGAGCAATTCCAGGCCTCTCTCGATGGACTGGCCGCCGCGATGGAACAAATGATGAGAGGTTCGTACCGCCTTCCTGCGCTTTGTTTACTCTTGACCTTGCTCGTGCTTTCCCACCGTTCTGATTTGCCGGACTAGTGCACATGTTCTCCCCCATGTTAGCGTGGGAATGGTCTACAGGTGATCCAGGCGCGCCTGAATCCACAAGAAGCGTTCAAGCTACTTTGCAGCAAGTGAATGAGACTGCAAGGGCCGCAGCTGAAGGCTCCACGGGGCACATCCAGCATGACCCGGCAGACTCGAGGCCAGATGATGGCCAGGCTGAGATTCAGCAAATGCTGGACGCGATGAGCCAAGCCATGCAAGGAGGTGGAGGCCAGGCGGACTCGTTTGTGGAGACGCTTATGCACGGGTTGCTCAGTAAAGAAGTCCTCTATGATCCACTCAAGGTGACTCCCTTGTCCCGGGCTGTGCCATCTGGTACACTCTTTTCCTGCTGCCATTCAAAAACATCAAAGTAGCCTGCCTTGAACCCACGACCACTGTGACACCAACCACAGGGCAGTCCTTACCACCAATGCGACTGAACCCGAACCCGCTCCAGGCAGACACAGGCATCGTTCCATCACATTTTTCGTGCTGAGCCAGCATTTGAAATGCGCGAGACTGTTGTGGTATTGTAGCCTCGGTCTGGGACTGCTGGCAGTTCATGATTACCCATGGTGGAAACAAAAGCCGCGCAGTCACAGGGGCAACATGTCATTGCAACCAAGTGCATACACAGTGCACTGTTCCAGCATCATGTTCGACATTGCCTGTATGCCTGACGTTTGGCTGCTTCGTGTCTATCTGCTTCGGGTGCCTCTTGTAGTCTGTTTATTATTCCGTCCTGCGTGGATTGCATGCCTGCATGCCAGTGGAACATCGCAGCTACCACTCCACCCAAGCGTCCGGGTTGCCCATCCCTGGACATCTGCGGCTTACAACCTGGACCGCTGCTATTGTGTAGTTTTGTCAATTTGACAAGCATGTGCCACTGCACAGGCAGTACATGGACCGTGTAGTAGTGACCAGCTGCTTCCAGCATACATGCTGCTCTCATTGCCCTTTTGCGACAGTACCGATGGGCTGCTCTAGAGTGACCCATATCTTCCTCCACTAAATGACTAGCTAGGCGACTAGTCATCCTGCCAGCTGCCTCGACCCGACTCATGGCCTTGCTTGTCACATGCCATCTGCAAGGTTGCCACCCACAATGATCCAGCCAGGTCTGTCACTATCTCTGCGGACTTTGCTCGAGCCACACAACTCACACCACCGTGACATCAGGCTTGCTGGACCGCTGCTGCGTTGACTCATGGTTGCTCATCAGCAGACTCACAGAGGTTCGTAGGAACTCCTCACGATGAGGCACGAAGATGCAGGATATAGGGGACCGGTTTCCTGAGTGGCTCGAGGCCAATCGTGGGACGCTGTCAGAGGAAGAGCTGGCGAGATACGAGGCACAGCTGGCGCACATCACCAAAGTCCTTGAGCTCCTGGAACACCATGGGGACTCAAAGTTCGACGAGCTCCTTCAGCTTCTTCAGGAGGTGTGCCTCAACATTGTGTCAGCTGTTGTGTCGGCTATTCTGTTTTTGTTTCTGTGTGTTGTTTTGTGTGTGCCTTTTGTGCTACGCTCTTGGCAGCCTGTGCTTCCACGTGCCTGCCTGTTCTTGTTGCGTGATGCTCGAGTGCTTTTGTGTTGTAGCTTCTTCGTTATTGCTAGCTGCTACTGACGGGTTGCTCGAGGGTCCCGGAAATAGGCTTTTGGTGGTCGCCATGGATGCCGCATCAGTGGAGCAATGCCAGGTCTCCGACGCTTTGCCTGGCTGTCCGTTTTCCAGGAATGGGAATTGGGGAACGCCTCCCACAGCCCCGACGCAGCCCGCATTGAGGCTGTGGGAGGCACGGGTGGGGGCTTCAATGCATGTGGCACAGTGGCACGACACGCACCCAAGATCTGTCACAGTGTAACACACACCCAAGTAGCACGCTGGCACGATGAGCATCCATGCTTCCTGTCGCCATCGCTGCTGGGCTGCTACGCCGCTCTCCGCGTAACGCACTGGCATGGCTCACACTGGCACGGCACGGTGCTGCATGGCACGGTGCTGGGAGGCTGAACACCATACCAACACGCCAGTGTGGCACAGAGGTGTTTGTTGAGGGCGAGCAGCGAGGGCGGTACGTGAGCAGCACAGCACAACAGAGCGCACAGCGCTGCGCCGTAGGCATGCCGCAGTCATGCTGCAAGCAACGCGTGTTTGCCACGATGGCAATGGCACCATGTGGACAAATCGGCACAGCGCTGCATGGTAAGCCGCAGTCATGCTGCAAGCATCATTGTCGTGCAGCAAGCATCGAGCGTTGGCCACAGTGTCAGTGACACCATGTGGCCTGGCCCCGGGTACCGCTCTGATGACACCGACACCCGATGCCGCTGGCGGGCTCCTGCGTTAATATCCGTGTCACACCGGCTGCCGCACCTGTGACACATCTGTGGCTATGTTGTGTGTGTGTGTTAGCTTTTGTGCCGGCGCTGGTCCGTTCTAGCATTTGCTCGTGCGGACAGTGGCCTTGGGGCTTGTGATTGTTTGTCTGTCTGCCTGTTGACTGCTCTGTTGCCTCGGCACTGCTGGGTCCTAGATCTATCACAGTGTAACACACATCTGTGGCACGTCGCCATGCCAGCATGTGTTTTTTCTCTGGCTCTACACCTGCCTGCCTGTTCTCGTGCTGCACTTTCCCTCTTCTCCTCCTTCACGCCGGTTTGTTCTGGAGCTTGACGGCGGGACGGTGTGTGCAGCTGCAAGCGATGGGCCAGCCTCCCCAGGAGCTACTGGCCCAGATGAAGGGCACTGCAGGCGGCGACCCGACCGCAGGGCTGGAAGACCTCCCACAATGCCCGATTCAATGATGAGTCTGGCTTCTGGGGCAGCCGATCACCATCGGGTCCGCTGTGGGGACCGATTTGAGACTTCAGCTGGTTTCGGGTTTTCTAGCTCCCTTCTAGCTCCCTCTAGCTCCCTAGCTCCCATCACCATCTCCACTAGCACATATTGTTCTGTCAGCAGCTGGCATGACTCGCGGCTCGCATGGCCTGCAGCTTAGGCTGGCATTCTGATTGATTGAATCTCTCTTGAGGAAGGGTGATCGTTGACGGTTTCAGCGAGTTTAAGTTTCAGCGAGCTTTGTGTGTTAAAGTGCGGCAAGTATCGGTCCTGGCTAGCCTGCGGGTTGGTGAGTAGCCTGCGGGTAGCAAGACTGCAGTGCATGTTTGTGCCTTCTGGTCTGCCCTGTTAGTCCATCAGAATGTGACTGCTGAGGCATGACTCTCGCACACAATGCCTGCGACTGCCCTGCCTCGAGCCCTCAGCTCAACTGCAACCTCTAAACTGCAACCTGTGGCTTCAAAGTTTGTGACACGCATGCGCTAGAGGCATCCTCAACACAGAGCACAACGTGCAAGCAGGTTCTGATGCCTGCCACAGCAGCCGTGTTCTGAATGAAGCTCTTTCCGAGCAGAAGGTTGCCCGACAGTGTCCCATGGGCTCAGCACCAGGGTGCTGCTTGTGGTGCACGCGATTCCACTGTGGCACACGGGCGATCGTCAGTGCAACACTGTTGTCAAGTCGGGCTGTTCCCATATCTATGAACCCAATGCGGGATCATGCCGTCTTCACGCTGAGCAAACGCTGTGAGCCCATGGGTACACACAGCATTAACTGGCATAGAGATACGAGAGTCAGATGCTGTACGGCACAGTGCAGTACAGCCACTTCGACTGAACAGGATGAACGAACAGAAGAGAAAAAATGTCTCTTGTTGCAGCAGCAGTGTTGACGTGGCACTTGGTTTGTGTGACAGCAACCGTGCCATGCCATCAGCCGATCGATGCTGCATCGAGTGTATGTGTCTGCTGCACTTACTTGGTGCGTGGATGCTGATGCAGTGATCCATAGGCAGGCTGCTGAGTAGGACCTGCTGCCTGACCATGCATAGTACATGGTGGGGTTCAACTGCACAGCTGCTCTTCTGCAACATCACACACAGCCAGACATCGCGGTTTTGTCAGCGCATTGTGGCTCGGGCACCTGTGCATATTGATTCTTGCTGCTAGCTGCTTGTTGGCGTTGCTTGCTTGCTTCCTGTTGCCCTCGCTGCCAGGCTCTGGTGTTGATCTCCGTGTAACACACACACACACACACAAGCCAGAAAACGTACGTTGGATGTGCTACTAGCATGACTACCACATAACACCACCATGTAACACACACACACAAGCCAGAAAACTGCAGCTACAGCGGCCCTTCAGCCATATGCAACCAGACCTGGCCACATGCAGTGGCAATGGCGCCGTGCCACATGGACCGCATATCCCAACGCTCTGGCTGCCCATACAAGCAGCAATGGCACCAGCAATTCCGCATGACAAGTCCAGTAGCATGCGCGCCGCCTGCACGGATGAGCACCTGGAGATGATACACAATGCCCCACAAAGCCATGCTCTGCCGCGCCTATGCATGACACACACACATGCACTACGACGAATACAGCAAATCGCTGCTCTTGAGCTGCTTGCACGGCAGCTCGCGGCTGGGCATGTCACAACAGCGCTGATTTGGTGCCTGTTTATCACTGGTGCATGCCATCCTCTAGAACTTCCTGAGGATGGACTAAACTCGTGTCAAGGTCACGGCGTGCCTGAGTCACGGACGGCAATGCAGCGGCAAACGCCGACGGAGGCGCCCAGGCCACATGATGTTAGTGGGGTGTGGCTGGAGATGGGCTTGGCCCAGAATGCGTGAATGCTCAGCAGGCTGGGGATACCCGGCCCCAGGAGAGAAGCCGCCTTACACACTTGCTACACATCTTCCTCGCGGGCCTCAATCAGGCCCTGGACATTCACATTCTCTGCCTCGCGCCCAGGAGCTCCTGTGGCCACTCTCGGCTGCTCCGGATTCCCCATGTTGAGGCACACTCATGTCGTGCTGTGGCAATGCCGGAGGCGACCGGCCCAGCGTGCGGCAGCATGCAGGCCCCGGACACCGTTCCATGCGAGCTAGTGGGGTCTCTCTCGCCGGACAAGTCAGATTACAAAAACGCAGCAAGACAGAACGCCGTAAATAACAAGAAGACAGAAGGTCAAGATGCTCGGATGCGACCCACATGTTCAGCCTCCTCCTCCTCGATCACACGCCTCCCCCTCTGTGCAGAAGGGGACACCTTGACGTCGGGCTGCTCAGCCTGCGGTGTCCCTTCGCATCCCCCCAGTGTCCCCTCGTATTCCCCCATGGCCCCGCCGGCCGAGCCACCAGCATAGGGCATGGAGGCGCCCACAGCCGCGGAGTCCTGCGGGTCCTGGGGGTGCTGCTGACCCCTGCGTCCCCCCCCCCCCCCCCCCCCCCCCCCCCTTTCTCTCTGTGGAAGGGGGCACTGTGCCAGCTCGAACCCACGACTAAGCCTGCTCTGCCACTGCAGCCGTCTTCTCGGTGCAGAAGGCGTTGAGGGTGGCAGGCAGGCAGGGCATCACAGCGTTTTTCTTCATCACGGCGTTTCTCTTCATCGCGAGCGTACCCTTCGCAGCGAGGGTATCGGTCGCAGCCACTACGCCTCCTTCTCGGAGCAGAACGCCTCTAGGGTGGCGGTATCGGTCGCAGCCCCTACGCCTCCTTCTCGGAGCAGAACGCCTCGAGGGTGGCGTCCAGGGCGTCGGCGCTAAAGTCGCCGGTGACGACGCAGCCGCCGAGGGGCCCCTTGAGGAGGATGAGCCGCAGCTTGCCGTCCTGCACCTTCTTGTCGACCGCCATGAGCTCCCGGAACGTCTGCGGCGTCATGCCCGGCTCGGGCTTGGTCGGCAGGGCGCACCGCTCCAGCAGCGCGATCGTCCTGCATGCATGTGTGCTGCGGGTGAGACCGGGCCGCTCGCGCCGTGTCGCCGCTTGGCGGCAGGCCGGTTGCTGGTTGCCACATGTGTCACACCCATGTCACATGGGCCATGTCACATGGGCCATGTGTCACATGTGTGTCCAGGGAGGAGGGCTGCCGCGGCATGCCGGGGGGGGGCCGACAGGGAGACAGAGATTCAGCTCATGACTCATGAGACTGCCGGCGGGGCCTCGTGTGTGTCAGCTGCCGGCGGGGCCCCGCACGCAGCCGCGCATCAGCTGGAGTGCTCGGACTGAGCGCAACGCGGTTGCATGCAGAGCGGTGTCAGGTATGTGTGCTGTGCGGTTTGGGTGACACGACGCGGATGACATGCCGTGCATGTGCCGCGCACTGGCAGTGTGCGCGAGTTGACCCGTGCGGCGATGTCTGCCGAGATGTTGCGCGTTGACAATGCTGTGCCGTGCTGCGCTATGAGCACGAACTGACAACACGCGGCGAGCTTGTGACAGGCCAGCACCCTCAGCATGGCGAGGATTGCTCACCATCGGCAACCTCCACCGGCCGAGACCCACAGCACGCAGCACAGCACAGGGTTGCGGTTGTGGGGCGCACCGGTCGCGTATGCTCTCATCGATCCAGCCGAGCCGCACTGACATGTCGGCCGCCATCGCCATGCCCGCTGCGACGGCCTCCCCATGCAGCCAGCTGCCGTACCCTGTGGCCGTTTCGATCGCGTGGCCAAACGTGTGGCCGAGGTTGAGCGTCGCGCGCACGCCGCCCTCGCGCTCGTCCTGCGCGACAACCTCCGCCTTGTTCACGCAGGAGCGCTCGATGGCGTAGGTCGTGGCCTGGGGGTCGCGCGCGAGCAGCGCGTCGAGGTTGTCCTCTAGCCACTCGAAGAGGTCGGCGTCGCGGATGAGGCCGTACTTGATGATCTCAGAGATGCCGGACGCGAGCTCGCGGTCCGGAAGCTGCACGGAAGCTCGCCGTGACCACGCCGTGACCACGAACACACTCTGTTGCACAATAGGTCATAGGGTGCTAGGGTGCTAGGGTGCTATTTCGCGGTCGATCTCTGAATCACCCCACAGCGCAGAGCGGGACCATCGTGAGGCCAGCATCGAACAGGCAATGCGATAGCCAACAATGCATGAGAGACGAGGAATCGGTCACTGAAGTGCACACTTCGTGGAGTGGTCCTTTGCAGAGGCCCGCCAGGTGTGCATGTCAACGAGGCAACTAACAATTTTGCTCCGTCACAACGTGGAGCCTCGCGCTGAAACATCTACACACATGCTGAGAGTGCTGCGTATGCTGTGCATGCTATGCGTGCTTTGTGTGCTGTGCATGCTGTGTGTGCTGTGGCACACAGGGAAGGCGCAGCTCACCGTGGAGAGGGTGGTGGTGTCGATGAGGACGACCTGGGGCTGGTAAAAGGCGCCGATCATGTTTTTGCCGAGGGGGTGGTTGACGCCGGTCTTCCCGCCGACGGACGAGTCGACCTGCGACATGACGGTCGTCGGGACCTGAACAAAGTCGACGCCGCGCTGGAAGGCCGAGGCGGCAAAGCCCGTCATGTCGCCGATGACCCCGCCGCCGAGGGCGAGGAATGTGCTGCCTGCACGCGCAAGGGGGGGCGGTGTTGAGGAGACCCAACTGAATTGAGGTCTTGCTGAGACAGGGACTCCGGAGAGAGATTCGACCGAACAGAGCGCGATCAGAAAGCCTTTGATCCCAAGGCCAAAGAGAGAGAGCCCATGCTGGTGCAGTGTCGCGCAACATATGTGCTGTACGTGCTGCGCGTGCTGTGCTGTCGCAATGAACGTGTCTGTGGCCACGTTGAGGCAGTGTTGGTAGCATGACTTGGTAGCAGAGCATCAGGGAGCGTGAGAAGCATGCTGTGTGAGGGGCATGCTGCCTGCAGGCACAGCGTGCTGAAAGCGAGTTACACTTGCACGGTGCTTCAGGTCTGCGTCACGCTGTGTGCTGCGTGCTGTGCGCCATGCGTCGCATGGCTGTGATGCAGTCGCCGCACCACCTGCTGGGCGCTCTGCTGACCTGGGATGGTAGCTTCGCAGGGGGTTTGTCACCGGGGCAGAGGATCGAGTTGCATGACATTAAAAATTTTATGTCACGGTGGAGCTGTCAGGGCAGGCGCGACGGGGGGATCTAATTTGGTGGTGGTGGCGGTGGTGGTGTTGGGTGTGATGAATGCCGGCTGTGGCTGCACGCAGGTGTGGTTCGCGGACACGACACAGCACGCAGCACAGCAGCTGGTGGGTGCACTGGTTTTCACTGTCAGAAGATGCGATGGACACTGGTGGTCGATGGGGGCTGGAAGTGAGGTTGGTTGGGGCGGTGAGGGTACGAGCTGTACGCTGTGTGCTGCCGGCAACGGGGCGCTGTGCACGACATGGCCACAGGGCCCGCCACACGCGTGTGTGGAACCCTGTTGGTGCCCAGCTGCGGTGACCACCGTGGCCAGACACCTTGCTTGGTGACTGCACCGACCGACATGCGCCGTTTCCTGGCGAGCCGGGCCAGGAGACGAGGTCAGCAAACGGGGCGTGGCGGACAGTGCAGCCAGAATCGGCGAGGCCGTGCGAGCGCGCTCGTGAATGTCTGGACCATCCTGTAACAGCCTCGACGTGGTGGCTGCTGATGAGCGCGAGCGGCTGAGTGGGAATGAACGAGGTGTACTCTGGAGGCTGCATCAGTCGTCTGTGTAGAACGTCTGTGTTCTGTCTGGCACAGCGAGTGCCTGACTACAGACGTGCAGCTTGGAAGTGTGCAGTGAGAAACAGTACAGAGGTATGCTCCACAAGGTGGTAGAACACGAAGGCAAGGAAGCATGGCAGAGCATCAGACACATGAGCCATGGCCGAATGCCGTACACAAGCTGAAACAAAACAGCTTCAGTATTGCGCTACACCTGCCTGGAAGCGTGCAGTTGCCCGCTTAGTGTGCGAATGCGAAGCTGGGACGCAGGGGTACACGAGGGAGAGAGAGGCGATGCAGGTTCCGTGGGCTTGCAGTGGCCTTATGTGCAGCACACTGCCCGCTGGTCGGAGGTGTCAATTTCCTCATGGATCCGGCAATGTAATCATACATACAGTACACACTGCCTTCAAGTTGTGCTGTACACATCTCAGTCAACACGGTGAGCAACACTGGTACACGATGCTGCCGGTTGCGTGATTATGACGCCGCGATGGGCTAAACGACGTACATGAGGAGTCCTCATTGTCAAGCAGTGTGGGCAGAGACCCACAGCAGAGTCTGGGGAAGCGGCCGAGCACCTCGGTCCAGACGTATTTGGAGTGCCTTGTCCCATACTTTGCCCAGCTCCTCCATGGTCTTGAACCGCTCGCCATCTTGCAGAACGACCGAGTCGACTTGCAGTTTATCTTCCAGGCTCTTGACAACTCTACACAGCAGAGCGTTCTGGGAGGACGTGGAAACCGACAGAACACCCTTCGCGGTACGCCAGGCTGAGTTGGAGCATACCGATCAAGGTACAGCGGCGCAATCGTTTCGTTTGTTACAATGAGCACCCTCTTGCCCCGAATGTGATCTGTCAGCAGCTCTGGCTGCTCCAAGAGGTCAGGCCCGATGTAAATTGGGTATGCCCTATCGCCTAGGTCTACTGACACGGTCTGCATGATCGTGGCAGGCGCGGCAGCGCTATTGCAGTGAAGATGACGTAGCAGTGGCCTAGCGGACTTTCTGCTGACGCTCAGCCGTGCGGAGAGTGCAGTGCTCATGCTTATACTCGTCGGATGCGTCGCTGGCGCGTCCTCTCCGCGAGGCTGTCAGGCGCGATAGCACTGTCCGGACGATGCTATACAGTCAAATGTCTTACTTTGGTTCCTGCAGCCCATGGACTGGCATACATTTATCCGTCCAGTACGTGCTGAAACCGACTGCTCCTACCGCGCGCGGTGCACCGCCACCGAAGTGGCTTAGGGTCGGACATGCCTAGGCGCGAACGAAGCACGAACGAAGCGCCGCTACTGAAGCTATATGATGTCTGTTTGCTCGACGTGATCGATTGCTGTATGCATCTATTCGCTTCGGTAACGTCGCTGCATGGAGGATGCTTGTAACAGGCTTGCCACAGCTGCCCCTGCCCGGGCACAGCCAGGGAACCTGTACAGCCTGTGCGCAAACCGGAGATGCAAATGCATGATCCAGTGTATGTGATAGGATTTGCGTCTAATCCCCATCGTTCGTACACTGCGTCAATGAAAGCCTGGCGTGGTCAAGCAGTGCGTCAGTAATGGGGGAGCGGCGCCCGGCCAATGAGCGCCGAATTGTACCTGGTCAATGGGGCTGGCGGGGGCTTTAGATGCATCACCTGAAGAGTTCCTCGCGGGCTGCCAATCACTCATGTCATGCGCGAATGCGTGCGCATCCCGCAACAACGCGGCCATTCGCTGCTACTTTGTGCACACCTGCAAGCTGCCCTCTAACCCATAACATGCGCAAAATCTATGACTATGCCCGTGAGAACTGGATGACATGTTGTCACATGTTTCTTGCATGCTATCAGCTAAACTTGGGCGGTCGATCAAGCTCGGCTGCCTCTGCCAGCAGTTTACTAAGGCGTGTTGCAGAGTTTCCTCTGTAGCGACAAAGCGCTGATGACGCAACTCTGATTCACACAATGCGCCGATGCAGCAAGCCAAGTTCGCTGGCGTCAGTTTGCGCCAGCGGCAGCTGTCACACCATTCACCTGCGCAACGCGCAAGTCGTGACTCAAGAACTGCGTGTTCAGCATTATCAGAGAGAAAACTGCAGCGGTGACTCATTGTGGGATCTTGTTTCTATTCTATGCTGCCACCGTCACGATCACTGCTACCTGCTGCTAGCTGTGCACACAGTTGACAAGGAGTGGCTGAATGATGGGGAAAGGCAGGCATTTGTGGTGCCTGCTCCCTCCCCGCTGCACAGCAATTACACCATGCACTTTCTTTTTTGTATGCAAAGCCGGCTTAACCAAGTGACTGTTATGGCTGTGCATTTTTGGCTGTGTATGCAGTGAGAGCCTGCCAGCACAGCCACCCAGCTCTGGCCAGATCAAGACACTCTTTTCAGGTGACTCAAAACACATGCCACCCCGGCATCTCTTGCGTCAGAATGCGAAGCTGCTGAAGCTGCTGGATCTATGGACAGAGATCACTTGGACACAGCAGTGCCAAACGACCACGTGCATGCCATTCATGCATGCCATTCATGCATTCCACTGGGCAGCTGTGCAGCGCCACCACCACCACCACCACCACCGGGAGATTGCAGTTTACATCCTGTGAGTGCACCTTGGATCTGCCTGCTCGGGCAGGGCAGTCGTGTCATGTCATGCACAGATCCATGCCTCACAAATACCTGTGACTTGCATGCCCGCTTGTGAGGGGGGCTGGTCTGCATGGGGCTGGTTGGTTCACCCCTTTGGCTCCTGGTTCACCAGCTATGTCAAGTATGGCCTAATCGGCTACGGCAAATAACCACTGTCACCGCTGTCACCACTGCCGCATGGTGGTGGTGGTAGCATGGTGCTGGTGCTGGTTGGGCCGGCCCTGTAGTGCGGGACCCTATCATCAGCAGCTGCAGGTGCTCCACAGCTATTGGTATGACTGTGAATCACAGTCTGTGAGGGAGCATCGCCTCTGCAGCAGTGCCTGCGCCCCTCCCTGTCCTGTTGAAGCCAGATTGCCAAGAGAGAGAGATTGATCTGAGATTGGTATACCCCTTGAGTGGCCACAGCCCTCGCCACACCCCTTCAGAGCCCTGCCATGTTGCTGCCTGCATTACACAGAGATCAACGCAGCCCAGCAGCGAGGGCAAAAAAAACAAGAAAGCAACCGAATCCCAGAAAGCGGCTGGCAGCAAGCAGTAGTGCGCAAAGATCCACAAGCTACTATGCACTAGATATCGGCTGATATCACCGAAAACCAGCTGCACTAGATAACAGCTGATACCACCGCACACCAGCATGGCTGCCACACCCATGCGCTCCACCCGGCCACACCTTGTTTCTACCCCTGTTTCTACGTGTCCCCTGTCCAGGCATGGGTGCCCTTCAGGAGCCATGCTAAGTGCCCTTCAGGAGCCATGCTAATGGTGCACCTCCTCACACATGGTACTGTCACCATTTGCATGCAAGTTCAGGTGCAAGACCACCATGGTGCACCAGCAAGTGACGGTGACTTGGTGACTTGCCAAATGCGCAACGGGCACACTTGGGCAGCTGGCATTGAGCATGTGTCAACCCATTGACAGTAAACCCTGTCAGGTGCACTCAGGGTGGCACCCTGCAGCAAGTGTTCCCTTGTAGTGGTCGGGCATGGAGCACAGACATGATTTTGCAAACACAGGAATACAGGCGGGCATGCATGCAGGCGCAGTGCAGGTCATTAAGTAAAGTTACAACGCGATTCGCATTATGTTTGATCAAGCCGCCTACAGAAGCTTGCTATTCTAACTCATATAAACCCAGGTGGCCACAAATCGATAGGCGCACGCACATGACACAACACAGTGTCCCGCAATTTAATAGAAAAAACAACCGGAAAGAAAGGGTGGGGCCCCGGGCGGCTTTCGCCCATACAACGGTGGGCCTCCAACCCTGCTGCATCTCCCCACAAGCCACAAAAACACCGCGACGCTTCATCAGGGCACTCATCTGGGGCGCGTAAAATGCTCCGTCCGACTGGAACTCTTCGCCCCACTGCCCTGTGCGCGAAAGCCTGGAAACCCCTGGCGCCTGCGCTTGCATCCGAAACTGCGCTTGTGACCGCAACTCAACATTGTCATACATGGCGTGTGCGCTGTCCTTACCGCGCATGTGTCCCACCTGTGTCCCAGCCCCCGCACAGCGGCTCCGGCATCGGTCGGGCTGGTGCGGCTCGGCCGGGTACCGCCAAGGGTGGCGTGTCCGGGGGCATTTCTGCACCACAGCACCCCACCCCCGGCAGCCCCTCCCCCCTCGCATGCCGACACCCCACCAGCCCGCCGCCGGCACCGCGCGGGCCTCGACCCGCATAATCGCGACAGGGGATCTTCTATATTGTACCTAAACCAACACCTGCCGCCGCGCAGGCCGGGAGACGAAGCCCATGCACTGTGGGCATTGTCCCAGAGCGCTGCTGTGCACTGGGCTGTGCTCCGGACCTCATCCATCGGCCTGCTGGTCAGCAGGTTGAAGGTGCACCAGTCACCCGATTCGCCGACCGCCCTACAGGCGCACATGGCACGGGTGTTATTGGTGGCAGCTTCCACCCAGCTCGCCCCGCTCTCATGCCCCCCCACCCACGCTGCCCCCACGCGGTTCCAACGCGGGAACCTCTAGCACTGGTGCCCTGTACTGCAGCCTGCTGCGCTGCGCTGCGCCACGCTGCGCGCACTGCCCGGCTGCCTACGGATCTCCCCCCCGATGATCCTCCGCTCACGGCACCCCCTGCGCCGCTGCTGCCAGCTGCACTAGCTTCAGCACTCATCCCCATACGAACCACACGGCTCCCCCGCACCCGCCGCCGCCGCGCCGCTCGGCGACCCCGCGGGCCCCGGCTCCTCGTCAGCTGTCACATCATCCGAGAACAGCGCGTCATCATCCCCCCCTGACCGCCCGGTATCCTCCTCCACCGGCGCCGGTTGCGGCACCGTTAGCGCGAAATCCGGGTTGACTGAGTCCTCCTCCCCGTAATCATCCCCAGACTCGTCTCCAGCATCGCCATCGACGTCATCCTCCTCCGTGTAATCGTAGGTGTAATCGTAATCCGACTCTATTCCGTCGACCATCATCACGTCGGGGATATCCGCCGGCACATCCTCTGGCCGGAACACCTTCTGGCCACCGCCCTTCTTCACCATGCCTTTCGGCGGCTTGCGCGCTTGCGCTGGCGCCGGGTCTGGGCTGAAACCAGCCATGTTGGCCGTCGTGACAGCGTCAGCGCTGGCGGTCTCAATGGACGTAACCAGGTCCCCAGGCATGCCGTCACCAGCGTCGGTGGCGGCGCCCGCGTCAAGGTCCCCAGCATCTTCACCGCCTGCTGTGTTGCACGCTGTGCCGCGGTCATCGGCGCCGCTGGACCACGTGCCACACTCCTCAACGCCGCAGAACCCTGAAGCGGGGCATTCGGATCCCTGCAGAGAATCGCCACGCTCAGACCCGGCACATCACCACGTGTGAATGACGCAGAGTCGACGAGCCCACGCACACAACACTGCATGCCTGCAGTGCTTGCTATGGCGCTGCCCCACTCAGGCTACGCATCGGCTAAACAACGCTAAACAACGCATTCGCTCATCGATGATGCGTGAGGCAGGAATGTGAAGACATGCAAGGCGGAACGCGCAGGGGGGGGGGGGGGGGGGGCAAACGTCAGCACACTTGTCATAGCAGACCGGCACGGAGCAGTCATCGCCGCCGTAGCCGGCATGGCAGTAGCAGCGGCCCTTGAAGCAGTCGCCATTGCCGCCGCAGTCGTTGAGCGTGTCCGCGCAGGTCAGCAGGCCGGGGTCGCCGCACATGAGGTCATCCGGGGGGCAGTACATCGTCTCTGCACACAGCACAGACCCGCAAATCAGCGCAGTTGTCTCACACACTGTTGGCAAGGCATCGCTGCTCGCTGTTCACTGTTGACGCAATCGAGACAATTCAGCGTGGGACAAAGAGCAGTGGAGGGGCATGGGTGGGGAGGGGCGCACTCTTGTTGCAGGGCTTGCCGTTGACTAGCACCTTGCCATTGTCGGAGCAGGACATCTTGACACACTCCGGGAAGGGTGCGTCCTTCGGCTTGAGGCAGCGCTGGCCTGGGCCGAGGCCGCTGCCCTGGCAGTCGAGCGCAGCCACGTCATACTGCACAGCACAGCACGCGACCGTCACCACCGGTGGGCACCAAAACACTCCTGTGACAGTGGCACGCTCCACATTGTTGGAAGCATGAAGGATAGTTTCTCAGGCCTGTGCATGAGGGGAAAGAAACACAGGGAACAGGTGGGGACAGGTGGGGAAAGGCACCTGGAGGACCTGCTTGAAGCCTTCCAGGAGGGGGTCAGACATGCAGATGCCATCCCCGCTGAAGTCGTGCAGGCACATGAAGTCCCAGTCCTGGCTCTCGCTGCAGAGGTAGCGCGCGGCCATCGGGTCGGCCATCGCGTCTTTGCGCGTGCCCTCGGCAAAGGCGCAGCCTCCGGCGTAGCCGTACGAGTTCCACCCGGCGCTGCCGTACTTGACATCATACCTGCACAACGCGGAGCATGCGGGTTCGTACAGAGGAACACGCGGCACTATCGTGTATACAGCGGCATGTGAGCACCTGGAGGAGAGGGGCCTGTCGAGTCAGGGGGGCATGCATGTGTGGCAGGAGTGAGCGCATGCATCCTTGTGTGCACGGCGTGTGCAAGGCATCATGGAACAAGCTGCTGCCGCGCGCGGTGTGGTTGGGCGAGGCTGTGAGGAGCCTCGAGTGAGGGGAGGCAGTGGGGAGCGGCGCGCACCAGTTGGTGTCTTGGAGGAGGGCGAGGGTGAGGTCGGTGATGGTGTGCCGGTTGTGGTGCTTCATGTTGCCAGAGTCACCAGCGTCCAGCAGCTCTCCCTGCACACAGAGGTCGGGTCGGGTCGGGTCAGTGTCGATCGAACACGTGTCGCTGTTGGTGCTGTGAGGAGTTTACACAAAGAGTCCACGAGTGACTGGTGTTTGTCAGGTGCATGTCATATGGGCACTGCTGACAGTGCATGCAACCCTTGCAAGGCCTTGCTACACCAAAGAACTTTTGTGTGGCAGTTGGAGCTGCTGTGGCAGTGGCTGTGGGAAGGGAGGTGTGGGAAGGGAGGTGAGGATGGATATGAGTGGATGGGGTGGGCAGTGCAAT
>JALKAD010000143.1:715356-727495 GCA_024500015.1 Ulva compressa | reverse complement strand
TATCTTTTGGCCTTGTACACTATAGATGCACATCATGATACAGCCATGGCAAATGATGCCAAGCCAGCAACATGTATTGCAGATTCACAATGCTACAGCTACAGCTTGTGCCCACTTCAACAGACAAGGGCACATAAAATCAAGCCAGACAGACAGGTTCCATAAGTGTGACTGTGTTCAGCCTGATGTTGGGCAACTGCAAATCTTGTGTGCAACTGCAAATCTTGTGCGTGTTGCCTCAGCCTGGCCCTCAGGTGAATCAACGCAAGCTGGCTAAATCAATTGCAGCTGTGAGCCCTATCATGACGCGCGTCAAACACCCAGGCACTGTCAAGGGCAAGGCCTTGCAAGGGTCTACTCAATCTTGTATGGTGTGATCCGTATGATTCCGGGCATGCAGCAAGGATCTGATCCACCTGATCCAGATCATTGCCACTGCAGAAGGCGCCGCCAGAATGATGTTTGTTCTTGTGCACATTGCACAGAGTGCAGCAGCGCCCAGGAGTGCTTGTGACTCGCCCAGGGTGCTTGTGACTCTGGGCTATGCATGCTGAACTGCCTGAACTTGAATCACAGCATGACCCAGGCAGCTGCATGGCCAAGGCACGGGCCCAGTAATGTCTGTTGTCAAGGCACGGGCCCAGTAATGTCTGTTGTCAAGGCACGGGCCCAGTAATGTCTGTTGTCAAGGCACGGGCCCAGTAATGTCTGTTGTCAAGGCACGGGCCTAGTAATGCCTGTTGTCACATGTTCCAGCCTTGATCTCCATGTTTGATCTCCATGTATTACGTGTTACATGTTAAACATATGTTCCAAACATATGTTCCAGCGTCTCCGCATGCAGAAGGTGAGTCCGTGTGGCCCGCCTGTAGACAGGCCTGCATGAAGACAGATCTATAGGACAGATCTATGTAGAGGCCAGCCTGCTCGCCCGTGCAGATCTGCGGAAGCACATGTACAGCGTTTTACATGAAGAATAAATTTAAACTACATGAAGAATAAATTTAAACAAAGTGTTACACATGCGACAACACAGGCCACAAACAGGGCAGCATGCCTGCACTGGCAGCAGGCCCCAGCCTGTACTGTCCACCCTGGCATCCAACACATGTACCTCGGTTTGCGAGGCCTTTCCGTCGGCCCCAGACTCCGACCTGGCTGCGGCGGTGTGTCTTGTGTCTTTCCTGCTGGACCCGTCGGCTGCGCTTCCGGCTTCTGTTTCCCGTGCTGCCCGCGCCTTGTGCAATCGTTTGATTGCTGCGTTTGTGGCGGGCGTTGCTGCGCGGGGCTCTGCTGTCTGTGCGTACGAACCGTTGGCGGTGGGTGAGGTGTGGCTGCCCCCTTGGGCCCAGTTGCGCACGTGGTTGTTTGGGGGGGGCTCGCGAGTTGGTTCTGGTGTGGCTGTGCCTGCTGCGGTCGTGCGTGTTGTTCGTTCTCCCGCCCCTGCAGGGGCCCTGCTCGCAGGGGTGCTGTGGCCGATGCCCGTTTGGGTGTGGCGTGATTCCGGTTTCCCCCCCCCCGCCCCGCCAGTGTATGTGTGTGGGGCTGGGTGTGGTTTGGATGAGTGCGGCCTTGCACGATGGTTGTGTTGGGATTTCATGCATTGGTGTGACTGCCATGCAGAACTCAGTGCTAGCTCAGGCATGCACCCGTGCCCGAGACTACATGTTCAGCACGTCACAGTGTTGTTACGCTTACTTCCACACCGTGTTCACGTGCATCCTTTTCCCGCCGAACAGGTTGTGTCCTGATCGGTGGTCGGTGGTCGGTGGTCGTGCATGGTGTGGATGGATGGAGCGCGTGGCATTGGCTTGGCGTGGGTGTGGTGCTGGTGGTGTGCCTGCGGTTGTGCTGCTTGCCTGGCCACAACTGACACGTGGGTGACTCGCAAACACGGGTCACACGGGTGACACGGAGCTTGCTGTGCAGGTTGGACTTTCAAACGTGCGCGCATTGTTCACCTAAAAGCTGTTCAGCTGTTCTAGCTGTTCCCTTCAAACCTGCATGCACAGCTGGGAAGGTGACTCCTCCAAGGAGGCTGCAATGGATGGATGTCAAGTCTGCAAGATCACTTGCACACCTGCCACAAGACAAAGCCTCTGCGTGTAACATGACAACGCCTGCTGGTAGTGGACAGATGGTGCAGCAACTTGAACTTGAAGGAGGGCCACAGTTTTCAAGCAGATCAGATGGCTGGGACACTCTGCCAGCCGTGCTCCAAGAGTATGTGTCTGCTTGAGCTTATAACACCCAACTAGCTAGGTCGGGAGTGCTCTTGACATCTCTCACAGCCACACATGCACAGCTGTGGGGCTCCTGCATCGATCTTGAGGAAACAGGAAACACATGCACAGCTGCACTTCAAGTAATTTATGTGTGGCCCAGCTGGAGCATACACCCTCTGTAACGTATCTTATCAGTGGCCCAGCTGGAGGTGCCTCATAACCTGTGCAATGCTGTGGTTGCCAGTGGCACCATCCCTGCTCTGAGTGGACTGAGGTGCCTTCAGCATGCAGCCATCAGGAACCTAACTAGGAGCCAAGCTCAGCAACAAAGGTGATGAACATGACCATCATGACACCACAATGTGACCACAGGTGTGAAATTGTGTATGCCTCTGTCTGTCTGTCTGCAGGTGAGAACCCCAGGCCGAATCTGCTGGCTGCTGCTGCTACTTGGACACAGTCGCTTGCAACAATTGCTGCAGTCGCTTGCAACAATTGCTGCGGGCGCTAGCGGCTACAGACCAGGCAGGCACACTGTGTCAGCTGCGGGGTCCCTGCTCAACAGCAGAGCCACACAAGCCTAGTAGCATGCAATTGATGATGACTGAGGAAGATTGTGAGGCTTTTGGCCCTGCTCAAGCAAGCCAGTCATCTGAACAGACTAGGTGAATGTCTGCTCATGCATTGGCCATGACCATCTCAGGCAGGCATGCATGCACACCACAAATTCAGCCGCAGGAAAAAAACACAGTAGAGCACATTACCTGTAATTCAAACCTGAAAAAGGCCCTGCAGGGTGTCCACTTCGTGATATCGATAGCAGTCTGCCTGCCAGTGCATGCTGCACTTGTCTGGCCACTGGCCACCACTTGCGGACCCCATGGAGCTTTCCCGCAATCTTGGTAGACATCCAGATGCAATGGCATGATGTGTCTCAGCGTCGGCATGGTATAAATGGCATGGTATAAATGCAAGGTCGGCTCCCTTGTGTGTGTGAACTGGATGAACTTCAGGCTTGCTTCACCATCAGTCAGGCTTCACACGTTGGAAGCCACCAGAGGCACCCCAGAGTCATCCAATTGAGCTGCAATCGCAAGTCTCCGGTGGCAGGGGAACAGACCACTTGCAAGCTTCAGCAGCAGTGGGCAGCTGCGTGACTGCCCACTAGTACTGAGGCTGGCATGGCATGGCAGACAGCCAAGGCCATGGCACGGACCGCGCAGGGCAGACTTGGACACTGCAGTGTGGTTTCGGTTGTGCTGTGATAGGTCAAGGCAGACTGGTGTGTGCACAAGCGGTCACAGACATGCTGATGTGGTCACGCTCACATGTTGCCCACATGTTTCCCACATGTTGCTGGCTCGTGTGCACATGCAGTCAGGTGTTACACGGAGATCTAGATCAACGCAGAGATCAACGCAAGAGCTCGGCAGGAGCCAAGGCAACAGCAGGCAAGCAGACGACTGCCCATGCAGTCAGGTGCAAGGGCAGATGCCACTGCAACTGCTGAGCCACACAGAAACAATCCATGTTCACTGCAGTGCAAGCCAGTGCAGAGCAAGTTTGTGCACTGCAAATCGATTGGTCTCGTTCCCAGGCAGTGCACTCGTGAACTCTGTAGCATGATCCCATGATAGCTAGGCCTGCTGGTCATGACTCAGCAGTACTGAGTGACTCGTGACATGTGACAAGTACTCAGTAAACATGTACATGTACACGGCCATGCCGACCTGGTCAACATGATGCCGGAAGAATGCACAGTGGACACTGTAGCCAGCGCATACAGCATGCAGAGTAATGAAAGCCATGGCTAGCTGACAGCAGCAAGCTAGAGCGCACAACACAGTGACACGTGTCAACGTGCACTCAAGTACTCGATCGCGATGCACTGACCGCCTTCTGACCATCCTTCTGACTATCGCTGTGAACGCTGTGAACGGCTCTGAATGCACACTCTTGGACCAGGCTAGCACACTCCTGCAGCATCGGCCGTACACGCTTGCGGGCAGCTGCGCTCCAGCCACCATCCCCACACTGGCAGCCCCCTGGCCAGATGTGGCGAAGCTGCGTATACGTATGCGACCGCCGCCCGAAAAGCCACCACCGTGGCCTGCTGCCCTGCCTCGTACTTCTCCTGACTGCATGGGGTTGGCCGGTAGTGGCCATGCACCGTGTCCACCGCGGCTCCTGCCGCCGGCCGCAACCGATGCCTGCAGCTGTTCACAAGAGAAAATACCATTTCAGTACGGATCGAACACAGGCCACTCTCCGCGCTGAGCGGCCGCGGACCACTCCCTACTCGGACCACCCCCCACTGAGAATGCGGCCACACCCCAACGCGGCCTCTGACCGCAATTCCGCACATGCTAGCAAAGGAGCTCCTTTGCACAGGTGCGCCCATCCCCAGCGCTTGCTCTGCCGTGGCCCGCCGAACCGTGATGCGTAAGCATAAGCTTGTGGTATTTAGACACTATACCACGAATCTCATGAACATCGCGACGTACATGAGATTCGTGGTATAGCGTCTATTTAAAATACCAGAATCATCACAAAAGCGATCCCCTCTGAGTGTGCGCCGGCGCCGACTTTTCTGCTGCACCGGCAGTGGCCGCATCGATTCGTGCCGCTGGGTCCGCTCTATAGCCACACATGTGTACGTGGCTGCATCACTGTCTTTCGCTGCATGCATGCGCCGTCACACGTGCACTGTGACTGTCTACACGCAACACTGCACTGGCAGTGTACTAGCAGCGCACATGCCGCCCTCCGCGCGTGTCGCATCGGCCACAGCATGCGCAGCACACGCCGCCGCTGGGGCCGCACCGGCGTCTCCGGTGCCCTCGAGCCGGAACCGAACGGCCTCCAACACGCATGTGCAGCTAAAATGACGGATAGGAAAGGTAGAGATCATGCACACCAGATGCACAGGCCTCACCTAGTTGTCAGGACGCATTGCCATGAATCTTGCCTGTGTGTTCTACCACCGTGTGGAGCATACCCCTGTAACGTATCTCAAGTTGGCAGGGCAGTTCGTTCGGACAGAGGCGGTGCGAGTCCAGGACAGTCTCCTGAAGCCTAGGCCTGGAGAGGCTGGCGCGGGGGTGGCCCACGAGACACACTTTGGCGTTCATGCATGTACACTTCATCGATGATACATGATCTGATTACATTGCCGTATGCATGTGGGCATGCATGTGGCCGACATGGCTGTTTGGCCAGACCGGCCCTGTGCTGTCCAGAGTCTGAACTTCAGGCTGTACACAATGCAAGGGATGAAAACCACAGAATCCCCACTGCCAGTGCCAGCGGAGCGCCGGTGTGAGCCTGCAGTGCAAACGATGACACTGGTCATGTCGCGGTGCACATGTTGAAAATGAGTGCAGTGTGCCATGGGGCGCAGACATAGGGCCCGGCCACAGCAGCACGGGGGTACCCCGGATCAAGTTCACCCAGGAACAAGTGCACCCAATTTTAAGGCTCCTAGTCGAGGGAGCAGAGGGTGGTATTGATGGATGCACTGTGCACTTATCGTGCCCTTAAGGCTTTTGAGACAACACAGGCACCCGCCGGTGAATGTTTTGCATGAGAAACTAACACGTTGGCTGGCTTTGCGGCATGACTGCAAGCAGGTGCATTTCAGTCATGACTGAAATGTGCACCCGCTTTGTACAGTGCAGTGGCTTTGTACTCTGCAAGGAGGCCAGAGAAGGCGTGGGCAGTATGCAGCATGCACTTGCGTCATTGATCACAAACGGTGGAATGGACAGCGCCACAGCGCCTGCTGCGCCAGCTGCTGCGCCTGCGCAGCCCTGATGGAGTTTGTGCAGCTTGGGAAGCATGGAGCTGGTCGCGTTTGAAGTGCCCACCGAAGCGTGGCATCATGATGATCACCCCGCATCGAGCTCGAGAGTGCATGGCATTCATGAAACGGGGCCCTGGGGGCTCGCATGCATGGACGCTCCGCCCGCGAGGGGTATACCCGGGTAGACAGCATGCATCTCTGGGTGGGAGCTGTTGAGTCAACGTGCAAGTGGCTGGGGGGAGCCCCTGTGTGCATGCATGGTGTCATGCAAATGGGGCCGCTCGGCTGTGATCGCACATCGATCGTGCCACATATGGCAGCATTGCCGTGACTGCCCTGCCAGTGGACTCGTGCAGCCACGCAAAAGAATGTAGACTTTGCCGGGAGTGGGGCATGGTTTCACCTGGAGCCATATGGCACAGGTGTCGGACTGCGGATTGAACCGAATTCGGATTCGCAGGGATTAGCTCGGCAGCGTCACCTGAGATGAGGTGGCGTTGTGACAATTGTGCTCAGTGCAGCTACGGAACGAAGGTCCCTCGGGCAGATGACGTGCTGGCTGCGAGGCCCGCTACAGCTATACCTAGGTAGCTAGATCCAATAGCATTCGAGCTGTGGATCTACTAGTAGAGGCGCAAGCATGTCTGTGGGTTTGAGCGCATCCTGCTGACTGGTTTGTTCAGAGGATGGAACAGGCAAACAGTTGGTCTATTGAGGTAGAATTGATCCTGATATTCAATTTGCCTGTCAAGCACTTGAAAAAGGCCAGATGCTGTTCTCGCACGTTGTGGAGGTGTTCAGCTGCGCCCATGGGAGCAATTTGTCTCTGAGCGGTACCACGGCCACCTTCACAGCTGCGAACTTGCCCATCCGCCCTTGCCATTTCTTATGCCCTACTGTCACATGTATACTGGCCGTGGTGTCCATCTGGGCGCACATCTGCTCGCACGACACGCGCCAGCTGTCCACGCCAACGGCCGGTCGTGCCTTTCGGTCGAACCGCGATACACGAAAGCAGTCGCCACTCGACAGAAGTAAGTGCAAGAAAGCGTGCAGCTAGCGACCTGTGCATTCTGTAAAGCAGATGCCCTGGAGCACGCAGTTGGGCAGAAGATGCAACTGGTTATAGCAGCTGTGCAGCAGCAAATCATACACGTTTCTGGGTTTATACAGATTATATTGTGACCTCCGATTGGCTGATTCCCCTCGAAGCTCCCGTGGCTGTCAGGTGTAGGATGGCACGACCTCGGATCGCTGGCACGACCCCGCGGGGCCCCGGAGGCACTGTGGCTTGTGGGGTACTAGCCCTATGCAGTCCTGTCGTGCCTGCTCAGCCTGCCTGCTCCTGCGCATCGATCCCTCCCTTGACTCCCGGCGCAGAGGGGAGCACTGCCCACCTCAGTCGATCGTCTTTCATCAGGGCAACCTTCTGGCTCCAAGCTATGCCAGGAACTGCGCCCACAGTTCTCAAAAGCGCCACGGCTGGTGTGCACTTTGAAACGCCCGAGTGCGAGGGGGCACATGCCTGATTTTGGACGGCGCACTGCTGGTAGGCTGAGCATCCTTCCTTGCATCTGCTCTCCCTGTTGGGCTGCTGCTTCACTGTTCGTATACCACTGCTGGCAGGCATGCGTGAAACAGCGCCCAATCGCGAAGCCTAGGTAGCTACTAGCCTGAGGGCCCCGGGGGCCGAGTGGCATGCAAAGGTGTCCCCAATGGACCTCAGAACGTCAATAAATCTCAGATTCTGTGCAGAGATGTCCCTGGGAAAGGTGCTAGATTCTGGTTTCCGGAACAGCAGCTTCCACCGGTGGCCACAGCGGTGCAATTGCAAGCGGCCGGCCGCGGGTGCAATGCATCTGCGGCACAGCAACGCGTTGCTACCGTGCCAGGTGGAAAGTCTGTGAACACATCCCTCGGCCGAGGGAAGTTCTTACCCTCGGTTCAAGGCCTGCACGCTGGCTTGTTGCCTGACCTTGCCAACGCCCCACGCGAACACACGTTTCTGATTGCCTGCTGTCGTATCCCGTACCGTCATTCGTCGCGACGCTGTGTATCAGTGCAAGCAGGGGCGCGATAATGACAGCCGTCCTGCGCATACTGGATGATTGCGCCACTTGCCAGCCACGCGCTGCCATCGCTTGCCCATGTCCTGATAGCAATTGCTTTGACTGCCTTGTATCTTCCCACGTCCGTGCTAAGCAACACGAACCCGTCTACGAGGCTGGAGCGAGCGCGAGTGGTAGCAACGCCCGATGAACTACAGGCAGCCGTGGGCGATGGCGCCCAGCATATTGTCATCAGAGACCACCTGGATATGCGAGGCTCGCCCCGCTTCAGCGCAGAGACCAGGCTTGGTGACAGTGTCCTCGCTGTGAACGTCACCAAGACCATCCGGGTGCGGTTAACCAGGCCCAACCACCACCGTTCGACCATTCTAACAGCCGCTCACAGTGAATACATGTCTTGGTCGCTGGCAAGCTAGTTTGATAGCGTCTTGCTATTGTGTAACGTTGACTAGCAGCCGAGATATGGCTCGCGGTGATAATATGCATGATGGCTGAGTTGGGCCCGAACGCACGCGGGACGATGTCCATTGCACGAAACGGCGCAACACGAAACGGCGCACCAAGAGTCGCAGTACAACTACGTCTGCAGAGTTGTAAGATATGGATTGTGTGGTGCTTTAGTGATCTGTGTGCGTGGTGTATGCTGCAAGTGCATGCGCATGCTCAGCGTTTGCAATTGCGAAGGCCAGGCATGCCTGCGCAGCGGGGTCGCCGGCTAGCTAGCAACCGATTTGACGCCCAGGCAACCCAAGGTCAAATTCGCGACGATGATTGTGTTTCTTTTTTCGTGGCGTGCTGCATGGTATGGATATGTGTGTATAGATCTACAGGCAGGCAGCTGCACCGTCGACCAGCTGGCCGTGCTCGACAGCTGTTGAAGTGGTCTTGCAATGGCATCGCCGGGCTGGCCTGGAAGCGCTCGCTGACAGTTGGCTTGCACCAAAAATACATGACTCCTTCCGATTTGCACTGTTGCAGTATGAGGTATGAACAGCAATAGCGTCTGTGTGGGCGCCCACACCCAGCATCTTGTGCAGTGTGCACACGCGGTTTCGTTGATAACATGTTCACACGCCGCTTTCACAGGGTATTCAGAGTCATGCGCCAAGCAGCACCGCGGATGAATGGGTAGTGCGCTGTTGCGAATTACACGCTCTCGATCGCATGATCCCATGGTCCCGGGAGTCCCGGGCCAAAGGAAAGAGCGTGTAGAGCTCGAGATCTGCATGCACGCACCGGAGCCCGCGGCCGTGACTTGTGCCGCAGTCGTCTTCCGTCAAGACACAGCGTACCATGGTCTGAAAGCGCGTGACGTGACGTGATCTGAACGTGTACACTCGACGTTGGTTGTTCGTTTGCGCCTTGGGTACACCATCCGGGTGCTTACTTGAGCACCTACGCCACTATTCAAAGACAGTCTAGAACACGAGTGGGTGTCTCAGCTGCAAAGATGCGCAGACGGGCACGCATGCAACGTTCCGAGTGGAAGACCGCATGACCGAATCGCACAGGCGTCCACACCGTGTGAAGCCGTGGTCCGTCCTGGTTTTCTCGAACCCCTCTCTGCAGGGGTGACATGTCGGGCATGGTCCCCGCTTGGGCCGGGCCTGATGCGCTTTGTTCCACCGCCGCTGGCGCTGCTGCCGCGTTGCCTCCTGCCCTGCCGCTGCAACACCTACTACCAGTTGGCCACTAGTAAACCCACACACAAGCTGTGCTAGACTGTGCCCGTTTGAATGCAGTCTGACTGGAGTCCGGCAGCCTATCAGGCCTGCTTGCCTGCTAAGCACAGAGAATCACATGGTGGATCATATATGCGGTGGATTATAGCCTATAATTTGTAGGCAACGGCAGTCTGCTCCAGACCTGTCAAACCGCCACAGCACCCCACACCAGCCTGCCGGCGACGCGGCCTCTGATGGCACCATGTTATCCCGCCGCTGCTGCGCGCTGTGCTGCATGATCGCTTCCCTCGGCACAGCTGAGATTGTGCTCTATAGACCTCTATCTCAGAGTGTACACTCATTACCCATCACCTGCAACACACTTTGCCGGCGTGCAGGGCGAATGCAACACCACCGTCCCCGTCGCCAGCGCCGCACAGGGCCCCCCGCCGGCGCTGCCTCAGCCATGCGAGATCCTCGTCCGCGGAAGTTTCCTGGAGCTCGACCGCGCGGCCCCGGATGGGCCCCCTCTGTGGCTGACGGGGCTGCGTGTAGTCACCGCACCGCCGCTGGAGGCCCCGCGCAACGGCACCGGTGGTACTACCCCGGGCAACGGTACCACCCTGGGCAACAGTACCACCCTGGGCAACGGTACCACGCCGCTGGAGGCGTCTCAACTTGCAGTGCACGGCGGGGACCTGTTCGTCACCGGCTGTGCGCTGATGGGGGCTCGCCTGGGCGGCATTGCCATCGACGTCTCTGGGGGCGGCCGCTTGTATGCCGCAGGTGCGCCTCCGCTTAGAGGCAGGCCCACGCCGCTAGCTCCCTGTTGCCGTCTGATCTGGGTCTTCCCGGGCCCGCGCGGAACCCCTATGGCTGCCATTGGGCGCATCGAGTGCATGCGTGCAGATACCACTCTGAGCGACTTCTCCACCTTCCGCCGCAGCGTGATCAGTCTCTCCGGGGGGTCGACCGCGACCCTGAACCGCGTCGCCTTCCGCAACAACACCTCCACGTCTGAAGGAACCGTGATGTCTCTTCGCGCTCCGGACGATGACTGCGGCGGCGACGCCGTCGCGTGCTCGGCGGCCACAGCGTGGTTTCATGAGTGCAACGTACCGACCATGCCGGAGGGGACACGCGATTTCACGCTGCCAATGCGTAGCGTCACGGTCGACGACGACCGCTGCCAGGTATTCTCCAGCACGCATGACGATCGCCTTGGACACCTGCCGTCGGTTGCGAACCGTGCCCGGCGCCGGCTGCTGGACCCAACTCGTGTTCTGCAGCCCAGCGCGGCAAGCAGCCCCGGGGAGGGCATGCCGTTCCCTGCTGAGCTCAGCGGTGGGCGTGCGTTTCTGGCGCCGGACAATGAGGCCTTCCTCAGGGTTGTGGCAGAATCTGGCGCGGGTGACGGCGAGGGTGCGCCGCAGCTCTCGCAGCTGCCGGCAGAGGGAACCCTGATCGCGGTGGAGGAGATGGACATTTGGGCGGGCTCAGATGGTGATGAGGTATCCATTGCGACCGCCGTGGTGGTCGCTGTGGCGCTTCTGTTTCTTTTTGGTTCGGCAGTGGCGTGCTGTGTCATCATAGCATGGCGCCAGCGCCGCCGACGTGAGGTGCGGCATTCTCATACTGCTCACCGTACTACACATGCATGCATCGCACGGCGCACATGCTGTGCTACTCCGGGAGCACATGCGGAGCTGGCTGCGTGTGCTGTGCCCTGTGTGCAGCACCGACTACGAATGCTATGGCTACCATGTTCTTCCAGACCGACAGATGCATGCATGTTGCTCGCGACCAAAGTCAGCCGCGGCTGCATGCATGCGGCTCACCACCCAGCGTGCGCAGCCACCGTGCGAGCGCGCACAGCCACCCAGCGTTCGTGCGGCAAAATACTGGCAACGAGTGCTGCAGGAGCGGGCTCCCAACGTGACGCCTGAGGCCGCGAATGGCAATGACCCACAGAGCGCCGCAGAGCACGGGCCGCCGCAGCAGCAGGCACAGACCCAAGGCTCTGACGCTGTGACTGCCGGTGTTACACAGCACGCCGCAGCACGCGTTCAGCCGCAGCCTCTGCCACATCTGCCCCCGCACAGCGTCGACAGCACGGCTAGCCCTGCAGCTGCGCCTGCTGCGCCCGCTGCGCCCGCTGTGCCCGCTGCAGCCGCTGCGCCCGCTGCAGCCGCTGCAACTGCTGCGCCTGCTGCGGCAAGCCATTCAGGGTCGTGGCATGGAGTTAGCCGCTTCTCCGCCGAGGCAAACGCGCCACCATCTCCCCCAGCCGCCCTTGAAGCCACATCGTCGCACGATGGCCCACCTGGTGCCATGCACGCCGTGCACCTCCCTCAGGCGCCCACTCCCCCTCTCAGCTCC
>JALKAD010000143.1:692721-715256 GCA_024500015.1 Ulva compressa | reverse complement strand
TGGTGGATCATATATGCGGTGGATTATAGCCTATAATTTGTAGGCAACGGCAGTCTGCTCCAGACCTGTCAAACCGCCACAGCACCCCACACCAGCCTGCCGGCGACGCGGCCTCTGATGGCACCATGTTATCCCGCCGCTGCTGCGCGCTGTGCTGCATGATCGCTTCCCTCGGCACAGCTGAGATTGTGCTCTATAGACCTCTATCTCAGAGTGTACACTCATTACCCATCACCTGCAACACACTTTGCCGGCGTGCAGGGCGAATGCAACACCACCGTCCCCGTCGCCAGCGCCGCACAGGGCCCCCCGCCGGCGCTGCCTCAGCCATGCGAGATCCTCGTCCGCGGAAGTTTCCTGGAGCTCGACCGCGCGGCCCCGGATGGGCCCCCTCTGTGGCTGACGGGGCTGCGTGTAGTCACCGCACCGCCGCTGGAGGCCCCGCGCAACGGCACCGGTGGTACTACCCCGGGCAACGGTACCACCCTGGGCAACAGTACCACCCTGGGCAACGGTACCACGCCGCTGGAGGCGTCTCAACTTGCAGTGCACGGCGGGGACCTGTTCGTCACCGGCTGTGCGCTGATGGGGGCTCGCCTGGGCGGCATTGCCATCGACGTCTCTGGGGGCGGCCGCTTGTATGCCGCAGGTGCGCCTCCGCTTAGAGGCAGGCCCACGCCGCTAGCTCCCTGTTGCCGTCTGATCTGGGTCTTCCCGGGCCCGCGCGGAACCCCTATGGCTGCCATTGGGCGCATCGAGTGCATGCGTGCAGATACCACTCTGAGCGACTTCTCCACCTTCCGCCGCAGCGTGATCAGTCTCTCCGGGGGGTCGACCGCGACCCTGAACCGCGTCGCCTTCCGCAACAACACCTCCACGTCTGAAGGAACCGTGATGTCTCTTCGCGCTCCGGACGATGACTGCGGCGGCGACGCCGTCGCGTGCTCGGCGGCCACAGCGTGGTTTCATGAGTGCAACGTACCGACCATGCCGGAGGGGACACGCGATTTCACGCTGCCAATGCGTAGCGTCACGGTCGACGACGACCGCTGCCAGGTATTCTCCAGCACGCATGACGATCGCCTTGGACACCTGCCGTCGGTTGCGAACCGTGCCCGGCGCCGGCTGCTGGACCCAACTCGTGTTCTGCAGCCCAGCGCGGCAAGCAGCCCCGGGGGGGGCATGCCGTTCCCTGCTGAGCTCAGCGGTGGGCGTGCGTTTCTGGCGCCGGACAATGAGGCCTTCCTCAGGGTTGTGGCAGAATCTGGCGCGGGTGACGGCCAGGGTGCGCCGCAGCTCTCGCAGCTGCCGGCAGAGGGAACCCTGACCGCGGTGGAGGAGATGGACATTTGGGCGGGCTCAGATGGTGATGAGGTATCCATTGCGACCGCCGTGGTGGTCGCTGTGGCGCTTCTGTTTCTTTTTGGTTCGGCAGTGGCGTGCTGTGTCATCATAGCATGGCGCCAGCGCCGCCGACGTGAGGTGCGGCATTCTCATACTGCTCACCGTACTACACATGCATGCATCGCACGGCGCACATGCTGTGCTACTCCGGGAGCACATGCGGAGCTGGCTGCGTGTGCTGTGCCCTGTGTGCAGCACGGACTACGAATGCTATGGCTACCATGTTCTTCCAGACCGACAGATGCATGCATGTTGCTCGCGACCAAAGTCAGCCGCGAATGCATTCATGCGGCTCACCACCGTGTGTGCGCAGCCACCCAGCGTTCGTGCGGCAAAACACTGGCAACCAGTGCTGCAGGAGCGGGCTCCCAACTTGACGCCTGAGGCCGCGAATGGCAATGACCAACAGAGCGCCGCAGAGCACGGGCCGCCGCAGCAGCAGGCACAGACCCAAGGCTCTGACGCTGTGACTGCCGGTGTTACACAGCACGCCGCAGCACGCGTTCAGCCGCAGCCTCTGCCACATCTGCCCCCGCACAGCGTCGACAGCACGGCTAGCCCTGCCGCTGCGCCCGCTGCGCCCGCTGCGCCCGCTGCAGCCGCTGCGCCCGCTGCAGCCGCTGCGCCCGCTGCAGCCGCTGCAACTGCTGCGCCTGCTGCGGCAAGCCATTCAGGGTCGTGGCATGGAGTCAGCCGCTTCTCCGCCGAGGCAAACGCGCCACCATCTCTCCCGGCCGCCCTTGAAGCCACATCGTCGCATGATGGCCCACCTGGTGCCATGCACGCCGTGCACCTCCCTCAGGCGCCCACTCCCCCTCTCAGCTCCTTTGTCCTCGAACTGCAGCCGATGCCGATGACAGTCCTCCATGACCCAAGTACGCAGCTTGACGAGAGCACGGAGCAGGGCCCCAGCGCGCAGCAGGACCCAAGCACGCAGCATGGACTCAGCACGCAGCAGGATCCTAGCACACAGCAGGACTCCAGCACACAGCATGAAGACTCACCTGCAGAGGACAGTGCAGCAGTGGCGGCGGTGTCTGTCAGCCTCAAACTGCCGCTCTTGCCAACGGCAGGCGCGTCGGCAGGGAGCGATGCACGCATAGCAGCCATGCAACATGCGGCGCCCTCAGCTCTGCGGCTAGGTGGCGGCACAGTCCCATCCGCTGCAGATGGTTCCGGGTCTGAGAGCCGGGTTGGTGGGACGCGACACGTGCCCATGCATGCGGCGGCTGAACAAGCAGCAGGCGGCCGCACCCCCACTGCCGCAGAGCCGGTACGACGCTCGGGGTCGGCAGAAACGCATGATCGCTGCTTGCCGCCGAATCAAGAACTCGACCTGTTGCGCCCGGCCTTGGCCGCATGCTCTGACAGCGACATGCATGTGGCAAGTTTGCTGCCTGGTGAGGTTCGTAGCACGGGTCACCGGCCGGGGCAGCAGCCGATAGCAACGCCCCCGGCGCACCCTAGCCGAGAGGGCAATAGAAGCGGCCAGTACCGCGCCCGTGCTGTGCTCCTGGGAGGCGAGGGAGGCGTTGATGTTGCAGCTGCGACAGCAGCTTTGGCGGTGGCGACAGGGGTTCGGGTTGGCCCGTCGGCTGTCGCGCAGGTCGGGGAGCCTTCAGACGCGGCGGCGTCGCCGAATTCGGACAAGTCAACGACAGATGGGGTAGATTTCGCGCCTTTCTGGGCTGCGGGGGCGGGCAAGCGGCGCTCCGGCTCCGATGGCGGCGCAATTGGGCTCGATTTGAACACCGCGGAAGCTGCGCTGCTGGCGCAGGGCCGCACGCCCGCCTTCGGGCCCCGGACTGCGGCGACGGCGGCACAGCACGCTTGCAAAGTGGCTGCTACAGATCCTGAGTCATCGGCACGCACTTCAAGCTCGCTCCCGCCAGAACTCGCGGTCCGGTCGATCACGTATTCCCAAGGCGCTAGCTTACTCTCCGAACACGTCGCTGTCGCCTCCGCCACCCGGCAGCAGGCAGCGTCGCCTGGTGTCCACCGGTGCGCGGCAGCGCGAGAATACCTCGTCGCAGCCAACTCCACCAACGATCCAATTTCTCCTGCTGTCGCTACCGTGCATGCTGTGCATGCATCACCCCCCACAACGGCACAAAGCGACCGCGAAGCAGCTGGCGCGACCCCTGGGCTCGCACCCCTGGTCATCCCAGTAGGCACACCCCTGGGCAGCCCAGTAGGCACACCCCTGGGCAGCCCAGTAGGCGAGCGCATCTCCTCCGCGTACAAAGACATGCTCGGTCAGCCGCTGCTGCCGCCCCCGCCGGTCCTGCCGCCGCAGCTACCCGCAGCGCGCACGCCACGCGTCGTATCGGGGCAGCAGCAGCGGGCGCGGCGTCACCGCTACCCCAGCGCCAGAGCGCTGGACAGCGAGGCATCCGTCGACTCAGTGCCGCAACTGCCACCCTCGCTGACCCGCGCAGCGGAGGACGCCGCCGCAGCCACGCCGGCCTTTGTGTGGCACTGCGGCAGCACGGCCAGCGTGCAGTCCGCGGCGCCGTCGTCGTTTGACACCGTGCCGCTTTCGGACCGGCCACCGCCTCCGCCAGGCGCGCCGCTGACAGCACGCAAACAGTACACAGAGTATCAGCTCAACACGCTGGAACTGTCGCGCACCGAGATCCTCGACGGGTTGGTCCTGCAGTCTGGTCTCAACGCGCGCATCATCGGAGGTACGAACTACCATCGCTCGCACAGCTCGTGTGTGAACAATTCTCGGCTCTTTGTTATCATGCAAACTATTCATAGCCGTAGCATGACTTGACCCACAATGACCCACAATCGTACTTGGGCCAGCTCTGTGCTCCGTTGCGCTGGGTTTGTCAGCTGTCTGATACAAGTTCAGACATGGTCGTGCGCGGCAAACCCCGGTCTGCTGCAGTGGAGCGCATGCCTGTGGGGCATGCATGTGTTGACGTGTGGGTGTACAATGCAGGCCAAGCTGTGGTGCAGTTTGCGCGGGACCGGCGGTCGGACCTGCCGTACGCGCTCAAGTTTTTCCTGTGCGAGTCAGCGTTTGCTGACGAGGCGCGGCTGTACACGGACCCGACGACGCCGTTGGGGCGGTTCCTGCCGCGGGTGCGCAACATTGTGGAGGCGGGGGCGGACGCGGCGGTGCGCGACGCAAACGGCCGGCCGCTGCCGCCATGCATCGCAATGGAGAAGGGCGAGAGCCTGGACCTGTGGATGCGGCGCGGCGCGGACGGGGTCGACTTTTTCACTGGCCTCCAGGTGCGGCCCTGCATTATTCACAGTCTTCCCCCGTTTGTCCAGTCACCTCTGACCTCTGGCTTTTGGGCCGGATCAACCCGAGAACCGGTTAAACGAGTACCGGACAAATGGGGGAAGACTGGCTGTATCATTTCAGTCGACTGGAGTCGGGCGCAATTGGCCTCGTTTGCACAGTCCTGTCACTCTTGTTTCCCACTGGCCTGATGTCACTCTCAGGGTTCGAACCGCGAGCCCGGCAGTCAGACACTTCCGGTGCTCTCTGCCATGTCATGGAGCCAGGAATTTTGCCATTCCTAGTCATAGTCCCTCAAACCTGCTCTTGCGCGTGCCTGTTGCTGTCCCGGCGTGTTGCCGTTTGCCGTATTCCTGTTCAACTCGATTGTTGAACACTCACGTATTACTTGTTTAAAACAGTTGCGCCGCTCACATCGGGTCTTGGAGCAGTGAGGCCATGTTGCTGTGTAAATTTTTGACTGGCCCGGCTCTCGACATTGTGTACGTGGTGGCAGCGCTACTGGCAGGCTGCGAGTACCTGAGACGTTCTGTGCGGTCACCCAGCAATCACTGTGTCAGTGCACCCCGACACTGATGTATACGCGGCATGCACAGCATGCACAGCATACACAAACACGTTGCCAGAATTCAACGGCATGCGCGCCGCGCCTGGCTGGGGTCCACGCCATGCTGGTGTTTGCATAGCATGCCTAGCATGCACAGCGTAACGTACCGTAGCACCCACAACACTGCCGAGCCAGCCCGCCAAGCATGAACAGCATTTTGGCCTGCTGCCATATCCGCAAAGGGGAACTCCACACACAGCAGGGTGCTGTATGCATGGTGTGCATGCATGCAGATCATCACACACACCGCAGCATGCCTGTCGCGGCTGCACGCCGCCGGCTACGTGCACCGCGACCTCAAGCTATCCAACATCATGTGGCTGCCGCGCGAGAACCGGTGGACGGTCATCGACTTTGGCTGCGCGGCGCGCGCCGGCGCCCGCGCGTCCCTCCTGCTGAGCCTCGCGTATGCTGCGCCTGAAGTGGCCGCCGCAGCACAGCGTGGCGCCGCCGATATTCGCGCCGAGACTTCCATGGACGCGTGGTCCCTCGGCATCGTGGCGATGGAGCTGCTGACTCATCGCACGATGTTTCACGCTCTGTCCGGAAAGAAGCATGTACGCCCCTGCAGCTGAGGCCACCCCGCATGCTACATGTAGCCACATGCTGCGCGTAGGTGTCGCCGCCTGTTTGCACAAAGCTAGCCAGGACCGACAGCTGTCCTGCCTGGTCATCCCGCACACTCGCACTGCCTGTGTTGGTCGCAGCAGACAAACAAGAGTCGCCATGCGTCCCATGGCATGGACACAGCCGCCATATCGTTTGACTTTACGAGGGCGAGCTGCAGGTCCACAGCACGCGCACAGCACGCAGCGCACAGGCCGCAGCACACAGGCTGTGAGTGAGCCATGTGTGTGTATGTGTGTGTGACTTCCCTTGTGCACCTGGTATCTTGCTTTGCCACTTTGTGGATGATATCACAACGGCACAGATAAGATGGTTCTGAAGAAAGCAGCCTGTGCGTGCAGGTGATGGACAGGCTCGTGGGGGGCGAGCCGCTGCCGTGGGAGGAGGGCAGTGCGGACTGTGCTGCGCTGCGGAAGCGGCTCGGCCACTTCCGGCACGCTGTGCTGCAGCTGCTGTGCCGCGAGCCGGCGCAGCGGCCCAGCATGGAGGCCTTCCAGCAGCGCTGCAATGATGTCATTCAGGTCGTGTCGTCCGGGCGGCGGCGATAGCCGGCGGCGATAGCTGGCGGCCCGCAGCCCGACAAGGTGCTCGGCAAGCATCAAAGTCAGACGCATGACATGCATGCTGGGTGTGCTGGGCATCCTGGGCACAGGTTCCGGTGCTGAAGTGGCAATAACTGGCAAGTATGCAGGAGTTCACATGCATGCTGGGGTTAGCTAGCAGGGGTATGGAGTGCAAGGGTGGGTGGGCTGGAGGCCGACCTCGGGGATTAAATGCGGCAAATCCGTTTGCCCACACGCGATTATGTTGGCTGCGGAAAAGAAAAGGCTATCGTGGGTTAGCCATGCCTATCGCGCCGCGCGTGTGCGGTGTGCAGTGGCCGCAGCATGCGCAGCAGGCAGCGCGATGGCGCGACGGCGCCACATGATTGCTGCCCGCACACGCAACAACAGTTTTGGTTGGCCGATAGTGGCAGCGAGCGTGCTGTGGCCTGTGCTGCTGCACAGCATGGGCCCCATGCATTTGAGAGGCAACAGCGAATATGATGGGCCACTGAGGCTGTATTGATGCCGATTGTCTTAGCATCGATGCATGTACTGTCAAAGAGGGAGATGACACGTAGTCGAAGCGCGGCTGCATTGCAGGCCGGGGTGGCCAGAGGTGGCCACCATTGGCGCGGTGCACTACGCTGATGGATGTACACAGTCCCTGTCTCTGTGCATGGTCATAGGCCTGGATGGGAACGCGCGTGCTGTGGGCGCTGCGGTCTGGCTGTGCCGTGCTGCGTGCTCCGTGTGCTGCGGCGGTGAGGTCTTGTCTCGTTGCCGCGTTGTTGTACATAGCCTGTCATGTGAAACAAATAATTACCAGTGTGTATTGAATTCAGCGCAGGTGGGATGTGGGATGCGAGGCAGTGCTGTGCAATATGTGGCGTAGGGGGCACGGAGTGAAGCCAGAATGAAATCAGAGTGGAAAAAATCAGAGCTGAATCGAAGGTGAGCAGAGCCCAGCTGGGGCAGTAAACTTTCATGTATTGTATTGTGGCGGAGACCCCCCCCGTAAGGGTGGCGCAGCCCCCAAATTGGTCTGGTATCCTTCCTGATCCAGGGAGGAGGTTTGTTTGGTAGCATATGAACTGAGATGGCGCACAGCCTCAGAGGCGAGGAAAGCAAGCACGCTGCACAGCGAATTACATGTTTAGGGCAAAGCCCTGCGCACAAGGGATCCCGTGCACTCTTGTGTAGTGGCCACGGGATCCCACCACTTCTTTCATCGTATGTGTAAAAAAAAACACGTAAAAAAAAGGGTACGTCAGCACCAGCCTCAGAGCACTCACAGTAGCTGATCTCGAAGCCTTGGCAGGGCAGCAGTCCTGGCCATGGTACATGACTGCGGCCTTGGACCCATGGCTGGCATACGAATCGTTATCGTTGTCCATTCCGTTGCCATTCCGTTGCGGTCTTTGCTTTGAGGAGCAGACTCTGCTGGGACCCGTGCTGGGACCCGTGCCGAGTCCATTGCAAGCAGATGCATGGATGCCTATCAGAGTGTTACACGGAGATGAAGGCAGCGGGGGCAACAGCAGGAAAGCAGACGGCCAAAACCCCCGAAAGCAGACAACAGCAACAAGCAGCAACTGTCTCGGGATGCCTATCAGAGTGGTTGAAACTCTCAGCTGCATGCGAGCTGTTCCACGTTGTACTAGGTCGAGTCCGCACAGAGTGTGATAGGATATCAATCGACATCATCCATGGCATCACTGGATCTGCTTCACATGCGTTCTGGCACCTGCAGCAGACAGACGCTCACGAGGGTAAGTGCTGCATGCACAGATGCACAACGACGTGCTACCGATGATGCTTTGCAGTGTGCGCGATGCGGCGTTCCGAGGTCGTGCCGCTGAGCTCAGCTGAGTTCAGAGGCTTGCAGACCAGCGATGGTAGGTAGGTAGGCAGGGCAGAGCCCTGCACAATGTGTGATCCCCCCGCCGGTCGATGCACCGTGCGCAGTGCATGCATATACACGTGGCATGCAGCGCGTACATGCATATACACGTGTGATGGAACGCCGACTCCGGCTGAGGCGCCACATGTGGCATGTTGAGGCCATTGTAGAGATGAAAGGGAAGATGCTACAATAAGTGGAGGCCTCAATGTATATAGATCATGGGTTCAGTTTCAACACAGTAGCTAGGGTATACGGTCTGCCCCAGATCCACCTGGGCACCCACTGAAGATCTGTGCATGCTACGCGGATAATAGAGGCGCGCGCGCGCATACGATCGGAATATGCGACGCGAAGCGGAACTCGCTGCGCAGCAACCAGCTGCAGGGCTCCTTGCATGTTGACCAGCGCTCGATGGGTTTTTCGGCAACGCAGTGACATGTGCAGGCCCATTCGCGCAACAAGTGCTGGGACATGTACAGTGCACTGCATGCTACTTGCCCGCCGACTTATCTGTTGTGATAGGATATTGTCTGACGCTGACACGACCTCGTCTGCGATACCACCTACGCCACGATTATACTCGACGCATGGTCGCGTGCAGAAAAAGCAGCGCAATCTGACGCTGACACGACCTCGTCTGCGATACCACCTACGCCACGATTATACTCGACGCATGGTCGCGTGCAGAAAAAGCAGCGCAATGTGTGTGTCCGAACATGCTCAACCGGTGAACTCACCGTATGCGACGCAGGACAGGACTTGCTTTTGCTGTGTTTCTGATTCGTTGTGATTGCGACCACCGAGACGTTGATGAGCACAGCATTGCTTTCGAGAAGTCACGACAACTCACCTCCGGAAACGCACCGCGGTGAATAGCAGCATGCCGTCATGTCAGATGTAACGGACACTCATATCAAGCTGTGGCAGTATTTTGCGGTAATTGGTATTATGCATTGGATAACAGGCGTGCGAATGTGATGATGCCGCTATGACAACCGACATGAACAGCGGGTCAGCCGGCCAGCCCTTGCTGACTGCCGTACGACAAGTCGTTGCCTCTTCGCATAAATCTCAAACGGCAAAAAGATTCGATCTTGCTCCCCTCCGGCAGATGTCGCTGTGTGGCGGCAGGGCGGGACATCACAGCTGATGATGTCACACGCGTGAGGCCATTTTCAAGCCGGAATGCGCGATAGTAGGCGTCGAGGTCATGCAGCACGAATTTGCACATGGTGTCTGCACGGCCTGTGCCGCAGGCTGCCTGTTCGCAGCGCGGACTTGAGGCTACTGTTGGTCAAGGCTGCTGCCTGCAGGGGCTCACGAGTGCACGAGACTGGGTCAACTGTTCCCAACCCAATTTAGAGTAACCGCCCAGATTTTACGCAGTCAGACTGCGCGTGGGCCCTATGCACCAGGGAAGGGAACGGCGTGCATGAGGCATCACTCCAGGTGCTGGTTCCATGGGTGGACCCCTTTCAGGTGTTCTGCACATCAGCCGTTGTGTCTGGATCTAAACCACGTCTTCCTACTGGATCGCTGCAGTCTTCATGAGTTTATGGAATTACCTGCACGACGCTCACTGCATGTCTGGGACAGACGCAAGGCAACCCAGCACTACTCTCTGGTGCATTCATGATCCTGTCACCACTGCAACGCTGTTACCAAAAATATTTTCCCAGCTGGGCTTGTTTCCTAGCTGTGCAATTGTACACACCAATGCCTAACTTTGCGGCTTTGTTTACATACGCGCACGCTTTACACACAGCATAAACTGGGGCACATGCCTAGGAGCTCTGCTGTTTCACACAATATCATACACACGCCTACTTTTCATGCGGGTCCCTGTGACCCCCACTGCATCCAACAAATGCAGGCGATCATCAGCTCATCAGCCCTCATCACACAGAACCGCAAGACCGTCATCACCCAGCATGCTACAGGAGAAACACTCCGGCTTGCTGCAGCACAACCACCAGCGCAGCCACCAGGGGCTGTCCACCCAGACCTAGTTTCGCCTCAGCAAACCCGGGCAATACGGCAGCCAGTGCCAAGCAGCCACAGGCCACAGTGCGCAACACTTGCCCTCTGCCAGCCCACCCTCTGCCAGTGCCTATCACAGGCTATGGGTCCCAGGCAGCATACACAGCATGCTGCACCAGCCATGCCTGCCCACACAGACGCACGTGCATGGCGCCTGAACCGCATGTATGACATCAGAACTGCACACATGGCACCACAGCGGCAAGCATGGCGTCATGACACTGCCGCGGCGGCGGCCGCGGCGGCACCTGACGCTATCTGAAAGCAGCACCCAAAAGGAGTTGGACTTGGCCGCTGCAGGTGCAAGCCAGCACGAACTGCCTTGCAGCTAGACCCTGCGCTGCTAGACCCTGCCCTGCTGGACCCTGCGCTGCTAGACATCCGCTGCCTGACCTGAGCTGCGACTACAACAAATGGCTGAACGCACGATGGCTGTGGGACCGCGGATGCAAAGGCGAGCAAGTGCCGCAGCGCCTGTCACACACGGCGGTGCGCTGTGAGACCAACAGCGCTGCTGCGTGCTGCGTGCTGCGTGCGCACACGAGCGAAACCCGCCTGCCGCAGCCGCTCACAAACATGCAACAACCCAAGGGATACACTACGCAGCCACCACCAGCCCAATACTGTGCATGATTAAAAATAATATATCTGCGGACTGGCATCAGGAGCTGGTGGGAACGCGGCCACTGAGCTGCGTCATGCTGGCAGCGCCCCGGGGCCGGGCTACGCTCATGTACCCACAGCCACAAAGCACCTGCATGCATGGCGTGCAGCCTGTGCCTGCCACGTTGACAGCTAAATCATGCCTCCGTCTCAGCGACATGTCTTGAGCCTTTGGAAACAAATGAAAAGCCCGGCGCATGTTGTTGGAACACCGAACTGCTGTGGTCAACACCCACCACATGGTCCCGCGGTCCCACAGCTCATCACAGACATCTACACATGCATGCCTCGCTGAGGCCCTCGCAGCCGAGTGAGGTAGGTCACCGCAGCTGCAACTGGTGCAGCTCACTGGGGCTGGGGTCACTGTAACCGTAACCGCAGCTGAAGCTGTAGCTGTAGCTGGTGCAGCTCAAGAAAAGAAAAGCTCACTCGTACAGCGGACGCCGCAGCGGCCGCCGGAGCAGCCGTTTGCCTCGTACAGCGAAAAGCTCACTCGTACAGCTCACTCGTACAGCTCACTCGTACAGCGGCTCAAACGGCTGCTCCGGCGGCCGCTGCAGCCAGTTGTCCGGCAGCCACTGCGTCCCCGGCGCGCCCTCCACGACATGCATGCTGTACGCGTGCCGCGAGTCCGGCGACGTGTTGGCGCTGCTGCCGTGCACGTTGCTGCCGTGCAGCACGACCAGCGTGCCCGCCGTGACCTCCAGCGGCGCGAGCTGCAGGTCGTCGAATACCGGCACGCCGGTCGGCCAGGTGACGCCGCCGCCGGCCGCGGCGGTCATGCGGCCGCGGAGGCCGGCTGTGTGGTTGCCCGGGGAGCTGAACAGGCAGCCGTTGGAGACGGTGGCGTCCTCGATGGCGAGCCAGATGCCGACGCAGGAGAGGGGCTCTGTGGTGAGGAAGGCACTGCATGCATGCATTGGGCTGCCAGCAGTGCTCAGAATAAACGAGGCGCGGCGCTGACACGTCCTACAGCGAATTGCTGCCAGCGATACACATAGGGAAGCGAGGCCGGTGTACATTCGGAGCCACGGCGAGACAGGGGAAGGGAGAATAGGGGGAGAGAGAACAGGGAAAGGGAGACGTGTGCAGAGTCGCACTCGGTGTGACCTGGGTGTGGCAGAATGAGCACCGTGAGTCTACTGCAGCTGAGTCTACTGCAGGACCAATGAGCACCGTGAGTCTACTGCAGGACCAATAAGCACCGTGAGTCTACTGCAGGACCAATGAGCACCGTGAGTCTACTGCAGCTGAGTCTACTGCAGGACCAATGAGCACTGTGTGTCTACTGCAGCTTAAGGCCTGGATCTGGCACACTGGGGCATGCCCTGTGGCTGTGGTAGCAGTGGGCAAGCAGTGTCAGCAGTGACCAAGTCTTGCGTGCATTCTGTTGAATACTATTCTGGTGGTCAGGTGGTCAGGCTGCGCAACATGCATTGGTTTAGAGGTGGAGACTGCGGAGCATGATAGCACTGGGCATGGCGTTTGAACAGTGCAGTGTACGGCTATTTCAGAACAGTGTACGGCCGTTGAGCCGGCAAAGCCAGCCCAGGTGCTGAGTTGTGAGCAAACAGGTTTGATGAGCTGGTCGCTCGGATGACCCATGACAGTGCAAGCCAGGCGCTCTATGCACACATCCGTCTGTGTGTGAATCAGGTCGGGTTGGGCCAATGGTGGAATTGGGCAGAATAGTCCATGAAGGTGCGTGTGGGAGGCTCTGTCGACGCTTTCACGATGGACATGATGGCTTCCGGTGCAACAACGTCAGCAGCCACAGTGGCTGCTGTGCAGGTCATCACAGGGCACAATGGAGGCTTTAATATCGCGTGTATGCTTGCATTCTGCTGTGTGTGTCAGAGGAATACGGGAGGATTGGTACCTGTCCTGGTGGGGCACGACGGGACCTCCTATGGCTGGCTGCTTGAAGATGTACATGGACTGCACTGGCAGCGGCCTCTGAAAGCCCAGCTGCCGATACAGGTCCTTCATCGCGTCTGAGCGCGAGAACTCTCTGAAGACGGGGTCGAGGTCGTGCATCGCATGGCCCATCTTGTTGATGCTCAGTGCCTTAGGCTTGACCAGGCTGCCATCCTCAGCAAAGGCACCCTCCTCGAAGAAGAAGGACACCTTGGCCGCGCTGTCCATGAAGTAGTCGGTGGTGAGCTTCTCCTGCAGCTCATGGCTGCGTTGGGTCGCGAAGCTGGTCGGAACCAGGGGCAGTGCATGGCTCAGACAGCGTGAGCTCGTGTTGACACAGGCCGTTCCAGACTGGATGACCTGCCGTGAAAGGAGCGGAATGCAAGCTAGACAACTGTCCATTGGATTGAACTGGAATGGCTGAGTAGCGAGTAAAAGGCCTGACCAGCAAGGAGGCCAAGCTAGGCTCGACTGATGCCGTGGACAAGGCTCACCTGGTTTGTAGTGGAAAAGATGGCCACTTCCACTGGATCGAAAGCATCCACAAGCTCATTGGCACGCGTTTTTAGCTTTTCACGTTGCTCCTTGGACGCGAAATCGGGAAGAATGATATATCCTGTTCACGGTTGCACAGCTTAGATGCGGTGGAACGATTCAAGACTATTGATTTAAGCGCGTGGCCGGGTTCAATTTTGGTTGGCCTGCACCTGTACGCTCCAGTTCACTTTTGATGTCTCCGTGTGGTGCCTTTTGCTCGATCATGCTGTCAGCAGCAGCTTGCATGCAGGTCGACGTCCGCAATGTGCGTTGTGGCAAACAGGGTTGAGGCAGATCAGCATTACGTATGAATAGATTACGCGCTCTTGTAACTGGTGATATTATAGCCATTTTGATGTTGAAGTGGGCCTCACGGCTATGCGAGTTTTGACAGGTACCACAACAACAATCAGCACCACTGAATACACCTACGACGCCTCGCCGCAACAGGTTATGCGTGGAGCCCTACAAGAGATTGCTTAGATTCCGTGATAGCCGGAAGCGCACCCAGTTCGAACGAAAGCTGGCGAGATGTTGTATTGCATGTCGACATCATCAGTGCACCATCGTCACCATGCCAGGCGTTCGAACGCCTTCGTTGTGACTAGTGCACACACGCGCATGCGGAACTAGACACTTCTGTCAGCCCTCGAATATTTCTGGCTTTCTTTGACGCTGAGTTTGACGCTATTCTATCCGTAGCTTAGCTGCTACCTGTCGCGCTGTCTGTGTCAGAGCAGCACGCCCAAACTCCCGTGGCCCACTTCAGCGTCTGCACATTAACTATCATAATATCGTGGTATCATCAGGCTTGCGACAGATGGCGTTGACGATCGGTTCTCGTGGCACTCTGCCCACGTTGCCACGTACGAGGGTGTGCCACGACAGCTTGCTGGTGAGATGAGTATTCGCGGATTTTCGCAGATGATATCGATATGACCTTGCGGCGTACTGCATGGCATCTCGTGCGCAGTAGCTTCTGTGAGTGGCAGTGTTGAAGCTGCCTTGGTGACTGCCCTGCACTGCGCTCGGCCAAACGGCCAAAAATATCTTGTCCATTCAAATGTGTCACAAACATGAATTGTGTCTGCTGCTCTTCTTAAAATTTTCAACAGTCTCGGCGTGCATTCAGGTGCGCCAGGCCTCATTTAGTGACGCGACGCTGCCGGGCAATCAGGCACCCGGGCATGCCTCACGTAAACTGCACGTGAGGAATGCAGATGAGCCTGGCAAAGACGGGACGCCTGTCGTTGATGGCGTTGCCAATGTTCCGCTTCGTGAGAAGAGTCCCAAGCTCTGGATTGCGTTTTTGGCCGCGAATTTGTCCGTCTACGCCGCTGGTATCGTGATCGCCTTGACTGTCAGCAACGAGGCAAGCAATGAGTTCTTTCTCGCCTTGGCCAAGATCAACAGCGAGGTGCGTGCTTTCAGACTGTGGCGTTTACAAATGCTGCACTCTTTTGACTGCTATCGGAGCCATGTTATCAAGCACCACCGAATCTTTTCAGTCACAAATTTCAAATCTATTTGCTTGTCCTAATGTAGTCACTTCGTTCTGTGGCGGTCCACGTGCATGTATGTACATGCCAGCTACACCTAGGCTTCTGGACACCTGAATTATTGCCTACCTACAAACAGCATGCTGCACCTTCAGCTACCGAACAGCAGCACATATAAAGGTCTACGCGCTACCACCGTGGCCTCTATGTGCGTCCGTGCCATCCACGAGCTGCACCTTCCTACTATGTGTGGCGGCAACATGTCCCAAACGATGTGTTTGCCAAAGCTGTGCACAGCTGAGGAAGTGGCTACAGGTGATCGGCGGGGAGTACTGGCGCATCATGACGGCCACCTTCATGCACGCCGGCCTCCTGCACCTCGCCACCAACTGCGGCGCGCTGTGGGTCGTGGCGCCAGAGGCAGAAGCGGTGTACGGGTGCGACCCCACTGCTTGCACATGTATCATGAATCATGAATCATGATGCCGCAGCTGGCTGCCCCCACTGGCACCCCCCCCACGCATGGACGCATGCCATGGCCATTGGCAACCGATGCCCAGACCCAGCCGAATCAGCTCCTGCCCTCTGTCCCAAGCATCGCCAGGCCGGACCCAACACCGCATGGGCTCGTCTGGCCTGCCCTACAGCTTTTGATCAATCTCCTCTGCACGTTCCGACGCGTGCAACGGCAAGAACAGCAACATCCCGGGCCTGCACGCCGCAGCAACAACGCGAGCAATCCCCAGCGATCCCCAGCGAAGTACAGCAACGGCCGGCAGTCCCCGACACACCAAAACCAAGCCAGCGTCCCACAGCGCCCCAAAGCCACCTTGCTCCCCTCACACATCAGGGTCTGTACTACGAATCACGACAATCACCGCTTGCCATTTGCTTAACATCACGCGCTTCTCCACATGCGCTTACATACCCTGCATGCATGTTCAGGAGCACGACCTTCGCGGCCCTCTTCCTGCTGACCGGCGCGGCCGGCAGCGTCGCGAGCTTCATGCTCTCCGACCTCGTCACCGTCGGCGCCTCCGGTGCCATCTTTGGCCTGCTGGGCGCGCTGTACGCCTACTTCCTGCGGAACCGCCGCCTGCAGCAGTCGAGCACGCAGCTGCTGCTCATCACCGCCCTCGTGGGCCTCAACTTTGCGCTCGGGTTCGACGAGGGCAGCATGGTGGACAACACAGGTCACGCCGCGGGGTTCCTCGCTGGGCTGTGGCTGGGGTGGAACACGTGCCCGCGCTGGCAGGTGCGTTTCCTGCTACCCGTGCTCTGCTGCCCGTGCTTTGCTGCCTGTGCTCTGCTGCCTGTGCTTTCCTGCCGAATGCACTGCTGGGCGTTCTCGCTCGCTGCTGCGGCGCTGATGCCCTCTTCCTACCTGCCCCGGCTAAGGAGAGGACAACTTATTGAATGGCCGTGCATGTGTGCGTGCGTTTTTGTCAGAGGATGTGAAGCACAGGCCAAGTAAGTAGATCCAGCTGTGAGGGGCCATGCTGCGCCCATGTGATTGCGTGCATGCCGCGTGGCAAGCTGCAGTGTCAAATCAGTGGGCAATTGATTGCTAGCTTTCCCATTCCGGTGGCTAGGAGAGCCGCTCGGGCGCAGCAGCTTTGAGCGAGCTCCCGTTGCTGCACTTTGTTCGGCAAAGCCGCGCGACACGGCACCGGAATGAGCTGGGTTGCAGGTTGTGCGTACTGACAAAGGCGCTCCTCCGAGGAAGGCGTTCGACTGGGCGTCACCGGCCGCGCCGGGGCCAACCACATCCACCCCTGCAGCACCGGCCGGCAGCAGTGCAACCGATCAGGGGGCTGCTCCAGGCAGCACCGCCGACAGCACGGCACCGGCCGAGCCTGCGTCGCCGACGATCGCGTTGCTAGACGCGCTGCTACCTACCCCAGACGCTGCAGAGCCCAGCAGTGCGGCGCCCCCCAAACCACCAGCAACAGCTGACACGGCGCCGGGGGAGGCTGCGGCCGTGGCTGAGCCACCTGTGGCGACAGCAGTGGGGGCAGCCGGGTCGCAAGAGGGAGCGGGGCAGGGCGGCGGGGCCGGGCGGGAAGGGGCAGGGGGTCGGCGGGCAGTGATTGACCTGTCGCGGCCAGTGATCGGGAAGAGTGTGTTGGTGTCGTTTGGCGTATCATTGATCGTGCTTACATGGGCTGGGTGCGTGGCGGGCGGGAATGGCGGCGCTCCACTGCTGTGACCTCTGTGCTGTGGAGTTGCAGCTGGGTAACACGTGTCGCACAACTGGACGCGATTCGGTTGGTATTAGAACCGTGCTGGACATCACGGCATGAAAGCAACGTGCACAAGAGTTGTCGTTACCCTGTGCGAAGTCCGTAGACTCAATGGTGTACACTGGTCAGAGCCTTGATTAACCTGAAGATCTGTACTGCATGGGGCAGCACAGGACAGTGTCTTCCACTTAACGGGATCAATGAGCAGGAGAGCCAAAGCGGCATCGGGCCATCTAGTATTGTGATGCCGCAGCAGGACCGCCGCCACACGGTGTGCAAATGATCATAGTGAAAAGCATCACATTTTGGGTGTGGGTGCTGCCCCCCCAGTCAGGTCAGTCTCAGGATCGCGTCTCATGCCCAAAGAGTTGCTGCAACACCGCATGTGCATCCACGACCATGCTGTGGACGACGTGTGGTATGCAGACCGTGCTGTGACTCGTAGACCATGCTGTGGACGACGTTACGTCCAGTGCGAGCCGACTGCGGCATGGAGTTGTGCACAGTCAAATGAACACACATGGTACACAGATCAGGGATCAAATTGCAAAGTGCCGCCTTTGTAACGCTCGCCATTAGCCGCTTCTGTCCGTGGCGCAGAGGCGACTGCACGCCGCCAGGCCCTGATGATCACCGATGACCCACAATCGTATGCTCACATGTATCAGTCCCGGTCTAGCCCCCCACGTGCATGCTCCGTGCCGCAGCTGACATGGCCGTGTACGGCACATGGAGTAAACTGGCACCCCCCCCCCAGCAGCTGTGCACAGCTGTTCGTCCCCGAACCCCTAACCTGTTCGTAGAGAAAAGGTGTGGAGCATCACACTGCGCGGTGTGCCACAGCGCGGCACACAGCGCAGCACAGAGGCAGGATCACGCCGCCGCCTGCGCTGAGCAAACCTAGAGCTGGCGACGATCTGGGAAAGCTCACGTACCCTCCACACCGTGGGACCCGTTCTCAAGCCTGCATCAGCGAAAGGGAGTCACAGCCACCCGTGGGTTTGTGACTTGCCGAATGCCGCCACCCGTGCCCCCAACTCCCGGATGCTATGCCCGCGTGGGAATGCTCGCGACACACCCACCGGCGGTCACTGCCGCTGCATCTGCACCTTTGGCCACACCCAACCACTGATGAAATGCGTGACGCAAGCCACCGTGTACTCCGAGTGCCCAGATGGACTTTGCTAAAACAGCACGCTGCGCTGCGCTGCGCCCGCCGCGCTGCGCAGCGCGGAGTAGCGTCGCGCAGGCGCAGGTGCCGCCGCGCCAGCGGCGGAGCCGCTGCGCGTCACGGCGGCGCAGCGGCGGCGCCGCCTGCGCCACCACCGGCGCCGGCGCGGGCGCCTCAGCCGGCGCTGGCGGAGATCTTGACCTCGACGTCGAGAGCCTCGCAGACGTGCTCGTAGACGACAAAGGCGATGGCGATGGAGGGGATGACCTTGACGTAGTTGGGCACGATGCCCTTGAACAGCGCCCCAGCGCCCTCCTCGCGCACTGTGCGCACGAAGCAGTCCACCATGCCGCGGTACCGAATCGCGTGGCCGTGGTCCTCGTGCAACCGCTTCGCACCGTCCCACCCTGACACCTGCACACCTCCCGCGGCTCATGCACTCGGTCCGCACGCGACTGCGACATGGGTGCGTGGCATTGGCCCGGGCACTCCGCAGCGGTCCACAGAGCCGCAGCGGAAAACTGTGCATCAACATGGGTGAGGGGCCCCCAGACGTCGGTCAGCAACCGGCATCCATCGGTCAATCACAGCCCCCAGCTGCCCTGCTGTGCTTCCCAAGGCGGGGAATTGCCGCATGCTGATCAAGACGACAGGTGCATGCGTGGTGCCTGCCCTCTCTCTCATGAGTCCTGCCGTCTCCCAAGCACACACATGCGACACGGCTCTGCCCTGGTCCGCCAGGGCAACCAGACTTAAGTCGGGATGCGGAGGCCTTGGCCTGGCCACAGCAGAATGCGCCCTGAGGAATGTGAACACAGAAAACGTTCTCTGCGCACACGTGCATGCGTGCATGCGCCAACTTGTGCTCGGCTTAAGGCACGGGAGAGGCATCCGTGGCCAAGCGGGCTGCTGTGTGCTGCGCGATAAACTGTAAAACTCTGCCGACTTGCGTGTCATGCCTGTGCGGCAGCGCCGTTGCGGCACAGTTTCAGGCCATGTCAGACAGTGGTGCATAGCTCTGTTTGCAGGCACGCGCTACTGGGAAGCAATTCGTGCATTATCGGCAAAGAGGCTGCCGGTTTAAAGAGGCTGCCGGTGCATTGATGGCTCCGTTGATGGCGCCGGTGCATTAATTGGCTCCATTGATGGCGCCTGTGCGGCCGTGGGCAAGAGGCTGCCGGTGCATTGAAAACAACAACACGCAGAATCGCGTTCAGCTGCATGAATTGGACAACGGCGACAGTGGCACCAGCTGTGGGGGAGGCGGTGGCGGTGGCGGTGCTGAGCGCACCTGTAACCGCCGCCGCACGACGTCGAAGGGGTACGCGATCGTCTGTCCTATGGTGCCTGCGACGCCCCCCGCGGACAGCCGCAGCGACGAGCTCAGCTCACGGTCGCTCTCCACACCGTACCGCTTGACCGCCATGTCCTTCAGCGTCTCGTAGACGGCAAAGTTGAGGCCGACGTAGGGGATGACCCCGATCACCGACGGCAGCCACCCTCGGTATAGCGCCAGCACCCCCTCCTGCACCCACACGCCACGAAGTCAGTACCCTGTAATTGCAGTACTCCAGTGTACTGCAGTATACTCGAATCCCACAGGTGCACGGATTCAGTACCCTGCAGTTGCAGATTGATGGACCGCCTGCTCGGGCGATTGCTCTAAAGGCCGTCGTTCAAAGCTGCTGAATCCGGGAATGCACAGCCAAAAAGTTCGAGATGAGATGAGGGGTTCGATATTGAAAGAGTGCTCCTTCCGACACGAACTCAGTACTCCCTCTGACCACATTCCCAGCACGGACACAGCACGGCCACAGCACGGACAGCCTGGGGAAGCACTGGCAGTCACAATCCGATCCTCCGAATTCACGGACCGGCTTATCGGACAATTGCTGTCAAAAGCGTCCATCAAAGCTGCTGTGTTTGCGGCCGTTCTGCTAGAATTTCAGAGCTCAACATGTGGCAAAATTACGGTGGGATCACGGTGGTGTTACAACACTCCCTCCTGCGCGCGCCACGGGACACCTATGCCAGATGTTACATGTTGTCTGAGATGTATCATTGCCAGATGCCACAGCATGATCTGGGGGGATGCCGGCATGCGCCCCTGATGTCCATGATCTGCCAGATGCCACAGCATGATCTGCTTGGGCGCAGCCAGTGCCATGTTTGCAACCATTTGGCCTGCTGGGGGCTCTCTGGTGCACAGGCACGCACAGGGGGGGCGGCTGCTGCGCCGAGCGGCAGCGGTGTGGCGCTCAGGCATGCATGTGAACACGTTCCGGCCCGACCAGGCGCCCCGCGTGCACAGCACGCGTAGCATGATGCTGTGGTCATGTGTGCCCGCGCAGGCACAGGTGTATGCTTTGCATGAGCTCTGAGGCCGCGTGAAAGCCCACCCGCTACACCATGAGCGTTCTCGTGTACACCACCAGAACCCTCCTTGCGCATGCGCCAGGAGGGATCTGGTCGGTTGCTGAATGCCCAACCAAACGTTGAATGATTTACCCAGACACGAATTAGTTAACCCGACGGTCAGCATGGGGAGGGGGGGGGGGGGGGGCGGGGGCGGGCTGCATTTCACAAAATTATAACAAAACTGCCGTGGGGAGGGCAAGGCGCACCTTCTGGATGATGTCCTGGTACGCATGCATGATGCCACGGTACTGCTGCGTCCGGCCCGAGCCCTCCTGCACGGTGAGGCGGCCTCGCACCATGTCGAGGTGGTACGTGCTGCTCATCGCGATGATGCCCGCCACCGCGCCCGCCAGCATGCGCAGCACGGGGTTGAGCGTGCCGTCGCCCGTCTGCTGCTTGCGCTGGTTCGACAGGAGCCTGCATGCCGTGCTGCGCTGTGCGGTCGATGGGTGGAGTGCCGGACGTGGGGGACGGCTGTGCTGCCGTGCTGGTGTGCGGCGACGGCGTGTGTGAAAGGTGCGTGCAAGTGCTTCGATGGCGTGCTCGGATAGCGTTCCGGAAGGTGGCATGCATGTGTTCGCACGGGGTGACCGCTGCGCTGCGTAGTAGCTGCCTTGGGCAGCATGGCGAGCTATGAGCAGAGGTGGAAGACCTCACTGCAGGGAGCAGGTGGATTGTGATATCACAGAGTACATTCAGGTCGCGTTCAGAGTGCATGCTAAGACAGCCAGTGTTACCAGTGCACTGAAGTGCTGATGCTGGGGTCTCGAGCTTCGTGAGGCTGCCTTGGTGGTGCTGCCGTGATGCGGCAGCTCAGCACGCGTTGTGAAGGTCTCACATGTCTCATAGTGTTTGGTCAGCGATGACAGCAGTAAAAAATCGACAGACACGTCTGGTCCGTGGGCACCTGCCAGTCAAAATGCTGAAGCCACACAGGCGATGCAGCCATGCCGGGATGTTTGAGGCAGTACACGGGAAGCGCACCTGCTGAGCTCGTTGTACGTCACAAATTTGACGGCAGAGTTGGGCACGATCCGTATACAGTTGGTGCCGTTGCCCTTGAACCATTCTCTCAACCCTCCTGTCTTGGTCATGTGCATAAACCCCTGAATGCCATCATTCCCGGCATCACACTGACGCACCGCTCCAGCTATTCTTCTGAGTGGACTAGATGTGAAACATCGGGCGAAGGTGTACTGGGGGAGGCGAAGCAATCAGGCGTGCACGTGCACAAGTGCAAAACACACGAGGCAGAGGAACACGTCGGCCAGAACCGAGCATGAAGGCTTGCGGCAGGCTCAAAGCAAAGTTTAACGTTTTCTCGTGCGAGTGGGTGCGCAGCGGCTGTCGCATGGCTGGCTTCCAATGTATAAGTCAGGCGAGGCACGATGTACGGCCAGTTTGTTCTTCAGAAAACGCACCTGCCACATATTCGTGTAGACTTTATCATTACCTTGTACTTGCATTAAGATTTTTAGGCGCTCTATCGGCGCGACAGCTGTCCGAGACCTGAATCACAACTCAGTTTGGACCGTGCAGGGCTGACATGATCTTAGGCCAGGCTGGCGCAAAACAACCAGAGCAGCTGCATACAGCCCCCCAGCAATCCCTCCTGCTAGTAGCCCCTTGGATATTGAGTACAGCGTTGGCGGTGGCCGATCGGACTCATGCGAAGACGACATGGCGCAGCTGTGGCCTCTGC
>JALKAD010000143.1:674047-692621 GCA_024500015.1 Ulva compressa | reverse complement strand
ACAAACATGCTCCGCCGAGAAAGTCAGAGAACAGGGGTTTGGCGTGCGGTAGTTGGATGAGTGCGTTGGCACGTGTTTGTGGCAGATGTGTTCATCACAAGGCGAGCCCCTCACTGAGTGCAGCGATAACAATCTTGGGACTCTTCTTGGAACTCATGGTGTGCCGGGCGTGATGACCGTTGAACAGAGGGGCAGGTGGCAGGGAGGCGTGTGGCGGGCAGGGGGGACTGGAGCAGGCTTGGGAAGGCTTCCCGATGCCAGCGAAAGAGCGACACACTGCATGCGAACCGCTGGCTTGGACCCGGCTCACCTGGCTAATGTGTTACAGCTCACATGAGGACCATGCATGAACTGTTGGTGCACATTGGTTTGCGAGGTGTGCATGCCCATGTTTGCCCTGGGATTCCTCAGAAATGATTCGTTTGTTAGACATCGTTCCAGGAGCCATGGGGGTTGCTGGTGTGCAGCGGGGCGTGCAACATCGTGAGGTATTGGTGTGAACACTGCCAGGCCTACACCGCCATACACAGGGCCGTACCCACTGCCATACCCACTGCCAGCCGAATGGATCAGCGTGCACGGTGTTCAGTGCATCGCTATCACTGTCGCTGCCATAGAAGTAACTTGATTGATTGAACGAACCCAAGGGGGCACCTGACCACGACAACTTCGTCGCCAAAGACTGGAGTGTTTAGAATGTTACTACATAACTCGGCACTGCCATACAGGCGCGTACATGTGTGCAGAAGCTGCAGCTACCCTTCACAGCGCAGCATAGCACAGCAGGGACGTGGCGACGCCACATGTCCACCCCCTTCATGCACACCAACGCCGTGGGGCAGCAGCGATGGGCCCCGTGCCCCATACCACGGGCGGACCGTATTGCGGGAACCCTGCAGCCACCGTATTTGTCGAGTCTGAGGCACACGCGATTCGCATGTATGTATGATTACACTGCCGTATCTGGAGGCCATCGACACCTCCGATAAGCGGGACCGATTTCACCCTCGGGGCCGATTTCACCCTTTGTGAGCCGCCCCAGCATGGGTGGCCATGCTGCGCCCTCGCACAGCATCACCCTGAGGCCCTGCACCTGGGATGTGCCAGTGGGTGCCGGAGCAGCGTGGGGCTACAATAGTCGCTGAACCTCTACATGGCGCCCGAATCCTGGTTTGTCACACGTTCGAAATATTTTTGTGATTCACTGTCAGCGCCAGTGTCAACGGACCAGCTCCAGCTCACAGCCTGCATCTGAAATGGCAGTGCATGCGCGAGTGGCAGTGCCCTCTTGCAAGATCTTGCACCTCCGTGTGTCTGCATGCTTCAAGTTGCAAACTGTGTCTGTGTGTTACACAGTGATAGATCTAGGACCCAGCAGTGCCGAGGCAACAGACCAGTCAACATGCAAACAGACAAACCAAACTATGTCTGTGTGCTTGCACGGCATGCATGTTGCCGCTGGAGCCGACTGGTGCCGACTGCAGCGCACTGCAGAGCTAGCTGAGCTGAGCAAGCCGCCATGCCAGCTGTGCTGTGCTGCTATGCTGTGGCCACATGTGGATATCACTGAACTTATCAGCTATAACAGAAGTGTACCATACGCAGGTGCTGCAGGGTGTCTACCAGTGGGCACCCGTGAACTGTCTACCAGTGGGCACCCGTGAACAGTGAACGGTGTCTGTGCTCTGCACGCCTGCTCCTTACTCCCACTACAGTGCATACCCGCGAACAGTGGCTGCATCAACATCTGTCATGACTGCGTACATGCTTGTCACCAGGCACAAGACTGCCCTGGGCCCGGTCAGCATGAGGGTCATGCATGCCCTCTGAGAAGGCTGCATGACTGACTGGCACTACTCAGTGACAGGTACATGACATTATATAGATCTCCATAGGCACACAAGCTCACGCACATGCCCGTCTCAATTCAGTGTCAGAACTTGTCTTATCCCAGACGCGAAACCTGTGGTCAGCAGTGGTTGGCAGTGAGTGAAAGCACTGGGAGTGCCAGGCACTCTTGCCAGACGTGCCCAGTTGCAGAGGGAACCAGCTGGCAACCCTCCCAAGAGCTGTGGCCAAGATTGTCTCAGGGACTGATGCACAACATGCAGAAGCAGTCACTTCACACAGCAGCCATCTTGCGGAGCTCCTTCCCAGGAAGGCAGGAATGGAGAGATGTGCCTAGTCTCACTCGGGAATGCCATGGCCTTGTCTGCTGCTCGGCGCAGAGGCAGACCTTCACAGCAGCACACATGACTCAGGCAGTGTTGGCCATGCCTTCTGCAGGCTCATGCTGCACTCAGCCAGACTGAGATGTTATGCAGAGCGGTTTGAGTTAGCTGAGCAAACATATGCAGTGGATGCACTGCCACAGCTGAGCATGACAGCAGCTTCAAGTTGGATGAACAGGCAATGTTCACACAATGTCTGCACCCACAACATCACCCTCCACCACGTATGATTATGATACACAGCAACATGACAGTCGCAGGTTTGCAGGCCGTCTAGAAGATCCTGCTCAGCTAATTAGCCTGTCTTGAATGGCCACGCATGTTTGGCACCATGAGGTGCTTCTTGTTATGTACATTGCACACAAGCATGCTCAGCCCGATACAAGTTTGCATCCTGAATGCTGGTGGGGTGTAGCCAGATCAAGATTGTGGTGACGATGGCAGCACAGGCTCCTCTGTACTGCAAGAACAAAAGCCGCGCAGCTGCCAAGCTTCAGGCCAGCGCTGGCACTGTGTCGAACAATTGACATGTTCTTTGCCGTGGTTGGGCAAGCCAACGAGATGCGCGTCCGAGTACATCAAATCTACATCGCTAGTGAAAATTTGTATGCGGCATCGCGATGTGCGTCAAGTTCTCGTCGGCAGTGACGGTGGCATGCCAACATCCGGCCAGCATTATTGCGACTGTCTACGATCGGAGTGCAAGCTGTGGCTTGGCTGCGATGACGGAGCCGCCAGCAGAATCATTGTATATATCACTTCTGTACGGTGAGAAAGGACGCGAGGCGAAGGTTCGCAGTTGGCACTGCACATGCACGCGCAGAAGCGCTAGCGCAGGTCTGCTATCCGGCAGAGCTTAGACGCTGCAGCGACACGACGAGCGACAAAGTCCGTGCAGACGATGACGGTCTAAAACGCGTCATCGCGCATGGTGGGTGGCCGAGCTCAGCGCGCTGGCTGGGTGTATACATCGAAATGTAACAGGCGCTCTTCGTGTTGCCCTGCTCGCGGACTTTGACCAAGCGCAGGAGCGGCCTACCAGTGCCAGCAGAATGCCAAACTCGTTTTGGATGCAAACCTCACAGTCCGCCTGATGAAGCCTCTGCGGTGGGTCCCGCGGTGGACTGACAAGGCCGTCGCAAAATGTTTCGTGAGCGTCGCAATGCAGTGCATCAGAACGACGGGGCACGCGCTTCGGCTGAGAGCACGCTACGTGGCGATGCAGAATACAAGGCACATGACCGCGGACGGAGTCAGCAAACAGATCATTCTTCTGGATGCAGATGCGCCAGCAACGTAGCTTCAAGTGGTGCACCCCGCCTGACGTACGTGCCAGTGCACGGCCGTGGCGGGATCTGTTTAACATGTGTCATCATCCAAAAACACCCATTCAACTTTCTTGCTCCTATTGTTGGACTTGGTGAGGCCGCAGCACAACCTGCTTCTCTCCAAGGGCTGTCCGCACGCAACCTTGGTGCCAAGAGTGGACCAAAGCCACAAACAGCCAGACTCGCGGTGAGCATTGTGCACTGTTTGCCACCAGCATGTGCACACAACTGCAAATAGAATGTCTGGCATGATATATGGCCCTTCGCATCGTGTAGTACTGTTTATTCACCTCACCAGTGGAAATCGTTACGTATACCACGGCAGAGCGCTACTGATCGCCGCTAGTCTCGGCAGGCTGACGTGTTTCAGAGTCCTTCGGACATCCGAATATGCCCCGCTTGCAGCATTGAAAATAGCAAAACTCGTCTACACGGCATACATGGCTCATCTGATGAAAGCGCTGCCTTCGCCTACAGCCATGGTGGCAGCGTCGCAAGAGTGCTCGATATCGTTTGTGTACATGTTCCGGTCGTTGGCCGATCGAAGAATGGCTGGGGGACGTCATAACACACCAAAACATGGCGCACTCTGCATCATGTGCTGTATACAGGCCAAGCAAAAGCAGGATCAGCATAAATGGCAGCATCAGGACATGCGTGTGCAAGTGGCGCACACTGTCATCGAATAAAATGCTCAGGCTGCACGGCGCCAAGTTTGCGGGCACACCACGAACGCTCGATCAAGCAACGCGGCCGCCGCATGCTCGCCTGCGTACTTCATCCCGTGCGGTCGGTGCAAGCATATGTTCATGGATGGGACCATCAGACACGGACGTAATCAGTGGAGCCCTGAAGAGACGCAGCGGCCTGCATGCCGACGGGTTGGAGAGAATGCGAACAGTCCTTCCAAGTGCTGCCGCGCTCAGGTACAGGCGGATGGATTGCGGGCAGGCATCCTTGTCATAGGCACCCTGTGGGGTGTTGCCGTCATCATCGGACAGTGCAGCGGCGGCGACAGTGAAGCTGCGGCATAGTCCGCTCGAAAGAAGCCGCAGCGGTGCCCGACGCGATGCATGCGAGTGTGCCCCCAGCGCAGCCCGCAGTTCGTGCTGTAGCCAATTGAAAGGTGACCCATGAGAGTGCTTGCATGCGGTTCCTCCCACATCACCGCGCCGTGCGCGTTCGCTCAGACGAGCAAGTGTAAGCGCGGCGGCGGCCATGTCACGACGCGCACACGCACGGCAACCGCCAGCTTCAAAATCGCGAAGCCTCAGACCACACGAACACCACGGACTTTTAATGTGCTGTGTATAAATCAAATCCAGCGCTGACGCCGGCAGTGACTTTAGCTTCTGACGTTCCTGTTGGATATTGCCGCACGAGCTGTGAAACATTTGCAAAGGTGCCATTGCGGCCCCTACATCCGTTCGACGTCGCGTGTGAGACGATTCGCAGATACACCATTGCTGCAAACGGTAAAACTCCGGTGTACTGGTGATCTGTGCTGGTTGTGGACGCACGGGCGCGCAGGCTTTCACCATGGACACGATGCACGACATGCAGCTGTCTCCCAGACCCGGGGTGCGACACAGCTGTGCACCTGGTACTCTTATTGAAATGTTGTTGGTGTCGTTTGACTGTATCCTCCATGCTGCGTGTTGGCGCTGGCTTGTCTTGTACGAATGACTACATGTCACACTAGCGCGCCACTTGCAATACTTGCTGCCCTCTCGGTGGATCGGAGCCTGGGTGATCAGAAAGCACTACTCGGCTTTAAGCAGAGTACCATATCTCGGAACTGTTCGCCGATCGAGGAGGCCTTTCGCACAGCGCCTTGCCTGACGCACAAATTCTTGTGCGGTACGTGAAGGGTGTTATTCAGAGCAATGGCGTCCATAATGGTCCGAATCTGTATTCTATGCAGTGCTGATCCTGCCGTGTGCGAACGATGTATCTGCGAACAAATCGTTGCTGTGGCGCTTTGCGGTGAAGCAGCAGCCGTGCTGAAGACCGTGCGTACAGATAAACATCCCAATCAGCGCTAACCTACAAAATAATTCTTATTTGCTTGGATGCCTGCAGGACGGCGAAGTTACGACAGCGTTCGGGATCAAATCCCCGGCCAAGCAATTCGCAGCCCGCTACAGAGGCGTCATGATGCGCCCGATGAGCACTGCCGTCTCCAAAGCGCAATATGAGTACAAGCCATTTGTATCTGACGCCGGAGAGATTGACCACAATCTGTACGGCAAATTCCTTGGGCTGCTGAAAGGTGCGCCCTGGCCTGGATGCTGAGTCGTCCATGCGCATGGCCGTCCGGGCTGAGTGCCCACACACATGCTGCAAGTCCCCGCATCACTCTTGGTTGCATAAATTGCACACACTAGACTTCGATTGCGGGCGGTCGTCGTGCGTGGCTGCCTCGCTTGCGTGCCCTTCACCATGCAACGGAAGGATGCTGTCTCGCGTCGCAAACACGAGGCACAGCTCCATGTGCCCGCACTGTTACAGCCTTGTCAATCTCGTGCTGTTTTTTCCCCTCCAGACTTTGCCTTTGCTGGTCCAGGCAGGCATCGCGTGACCGTCGCGCCGAGCGCTGCCATTATCTCGCGTGCGTAAGGGAAGGCTTGTTCGTTGACTGCCGTCATTTGCGCACCGTGTTCATGCGCAGGAGCTTGTGGCGGTATGTTGGGTAGTTGCAGGCTCCGGGGGTTTCCGCCGCTCACAGGCCGAGCCCCGCTGGGCCGCGCGTGCCTGTCGATGCTAGGCACAGCCGGAGTGGCTGCAACGCGACCCTCGCCGTCTGCAAACACGCCGTCATCATGAATTGACTCAAACTGTGCTGACGCCGTTTCCCTCTCTCCCGCTCCCTTGGGGACATTGAACCAATTTTCCGCTCCTCTACCTGTGCCGCTGGCGTGGCAACCCTGGCATCCTCGTGCGCTCGCACAAGGCCCAGCTGACTTGTCTGAAATCATTTCCTGACGCGCGCCCCTCTCTTCGTCTCGGATGTTGTTGTGGGTTTGCTCGAGGTCCTGGCTCCTGTCTTGCTCAACTAAAGGCAGACGGCCAAGAGAGGAACATCCCATGGGATCCCATGGGTACTACGTTTGGAGGCACCCCCACAACCATCGCACCCACGAACACCCATGAACACCCATGAACACGAACGCGCGCACACACAGCTTCGTGTTGCCTGCTGTGCTGTGATACTGGCCTGCTGTGCTGTGATACTCGCCTGCTGCGTGCATTGCCCATGCCCCGCCGCCCTCCTGCACTGTGCCCCAACAGCCCCACAGCAGGGATCACCCATGGCCGCCGGGCTGGCCACATGCAGCATTATTGGTAGCCATGCATGCGTGGTGGTTTTCCTCTCCTATCAGACGTCAGTGACAGGGCGCGGCATTCATCGTGGCTGGCAACCACCACACCTGCCTCACGAGTTCAGAGTGTAGACCACGGCCGTGGTCTGAACGTGCACGGGTCCAAATCACGCCTGGATGCAAGTGCCAGCGTGGCCAGGAGGCAGACTGACATGTGCCAGACCGCATCGTCCTCGTCCACGGCACCGCATGCCTCCTGTCCAGCTCCTCGGTGCCTCAGGCCGACACCCTCGCTCTCGGTCTTGCGCATCGTGCCTAGTGCCAGTCCACATCTGTCCAGCGTCTTGCGCGGTCACCCGATCCGCTGGTGCCTTGTTGCCACATGACAAGCGGGGTTTCGCCACATCACAAGCGGGTTTTGGCACATATCCACCCAGCCTGCATCATGTCCGTACATCACACTCGACGTTCGACGCCGCTCTGTGCTGTGTGCGGCGTGTGCGCACAGCATGCACTTCAGCGCGCCATCCGCCAGCATGCCCTCCCCCCCACCCCCCCCCCCCCGCGTGCCACTAACAACCCATGGCCGTGGCACACAGCGCACAGCGCACGACTGACGTGCGCGTGGCGGTGCAGATGCGGGGGTGCCGTGGAAGGCGCGGCGGCTGCCGGAGAGCCGCGAGGACGCGATGCACATCATCAACGCGATGGTGGCCGCGGTCAACGCGTACCAGTACTACCAGCGAGACGTGGAGCGGTCGTACCATGAGATCGAGGCAAGCATGAGCGCCACCAAGACCCACACCCACAACCAGGCCGCGGACGTTCAGGTGCGCCCCCGCCGCTCCTCCGATTCAGTGCCCACCGATTGTCAATCCTTAGATTGATCGATCCTTTGATTGATACCCTGTCCCCCCTCGAGTAGCTACGATGGATGCCCTGTGATGGCTAGTTGCCCGCTCGAGAGCGCATGATCGATGTCGGGCGCGTACAGGTCCCTTACGGCTTTGTGTCGTACGAATGCACCGATTCATTGTGTCGTGTGGCGGGTCCGGCCTTTGCATGGTCTGGTCATTTTTTGTTGAGATCTGAACTCTCCCCCTGCGATGGTGGGGGGGGGCTTGACACCACGATGCGTTTCTCCGTGCTGTGTGCTGTGGGCATGGGCTTGCGAGTGTGTTCAGACGTGTTCCCGGTGGTGATCTGCGCATGCCTCGGTCTTGAAGGTGGAATGCCACGCTTGGACAGTGGATGCGCTCACGCGGAATCGTGTGTGTGGCTCACGGGGAGGTGTGTGACGGGCATGCTGCGTGCTGTGTGACGCGGAGCTGGTGTGGTCGTGGTGGCGGTGGTGCCGTAGGCTTGCATGCATGTGGGGTGCGCCTGACAGCGCCGTAAGCACCGCTCATCTGAAGCTGGTCACGCCGGCGGACCAGCACATCAACCGGGCCGCCGATCTAGACCCAATTATTGCTGTCTGGAGCACATGCTGTGAGGTCAGTCAAGGCTGGGCTCGGCTGCCAATGATGTTTGCCCCACCTGGCACAGTAGGCACAAAGAGCCGAGTCAGCCATCAGCGCGCAGCATCGCCAGTTGACGCGGTTTGCCAGCAACGATTCAGCGGTGCATATCACACAGCACGCAGCACGCAGCATGCCAGTAGCACATCCGACGCACCACCTTACAACACGGCAACCGGGCGGACTCTGCTCGCCACGGCTGCCTTTCCTGACACACCAGTCATGATCTGCAAGCCCATCCTGAACAACAGTGCGTTGCCTTGATACAAACCTACACTCAGTTCTCTTTTCACATCGGTGTGCGGGTGTGTGTGTGCGTGTGTGTGTGTGTGTGTGTGTGTGTGTGTGTTACAGTGTCTCTGACGGCGCATGTGGGAGGTGTGCAGAAGCTGCACAGCGAGGTGGCGCAGCTGCGCCGGAGGCTCGCCGGCACCGAGAACTCGTTCGCCAAGCAGGAGAACGCCAGCAAGGAGCAGATCGCGAACCTCAAGAGCAAGCTCGCACTCACCGAGCGAGACCTCATCGACTCCCACATCCAGTGCGCACCCCTTCCCCCCACTGCCTCACACACAGTGTTGAAGCGCAGCGCACTTTTGAAGCGCATTCTTGTCCAAGCCTCTCCCCGCAGCAACCTCATCTGCAACCCTGCTGCCTGTCAGGGTCGACTGCTGACTCAAGCGCCTGCTCCTGCTGGCCACAGCTCGCGGCGTCAGGCGCGCTGTGTCATGGCCGTGCTGCGGCGTGCTGTGTGCTGTGCGAGCGTGCCGGGGCTAGCTCCGTGCTGCGGGCCCAGTTGCCAGTGTGTGTGCGAGTGCTGGAGCGTTTGTGAGTACCAGTGGCCGGTGTGCTGTGCTGTGCTGGCCGGTCTCCTGTGCTGTGCTGGCCGGTCTCCTGTGCTGTGCTGGCCGGTCTCCTGTGCTGTGCTGGCGCACACCGCAGCGTGGCCGGTCTCCTGTGCTGGGCACACCGCAGCGTGGCCGCGCGTGGGCTGCATGCTGCTTGCGGGGTCCGCGGGTGGCCACAGGCGCTGCGTGCGCTGCGTGCGCTGCGGTCCAGATCAGCATCACTGAGCAATGCAATTCGCAATTGTACCTGTGTAACCAGGGTGATCTTTTCTAACGGGCAATTTCTGGTGGGAACAGCGCAGCATGTGCATGCCGCAATTGGGGCCCCATTTTTTCAGTTCAGGCCTGGCTGCCCCTGATTGAGTCAGGCTGCTTGACTGAGGGAGTGCATGCATGTTGCCCTGTGCATGCATAGCCTGACTGGCATGCAGCTGTTGGATGAATTGAGTTTAGGGCATAACCAGAAAGTGCACCAGAAAGTGCACGCTGCAGCACATCATCTCTGGCCAGCAGCTGGATTGGCCTCCTTTCTTGCCAGAGCTCTGTGTTGTGATCACCTCCCGGCCTTGTCGGTGCCACTCTGCCGCCTGTGGGGTGCTCTGTTGCTGCATGTACTGTTCAGCTGCACCACACGCACTGCATGGAACCCAGGAAATCCGGGAGTGACCAGCCTCTGCACCAGAGCTGGGGGGTTTGTGCTGTGTGCTGTGTGGAGGGATCCAGTGCGCAACTTCAGGCAGCATGCTGCATGCTGCATGGGAAGTGATCACAGCATGGGAAGTGATCAAGTGAGCAGATCACCCAATGTTACACCATTTGAGATGGTGGCTAGCCCATGGCTCCTCAAGTGGCAGATGCCATGCATATAGCACCCCTTCCTGAGGCAATGCATACACGCTGCATCCTGGTGATGGCCAGCAGCAGGGCGGCCACATTCTGTCTATTCTGCCTGAGGCAGTGCAGATCTGGCCATGCATGCCCTCCTTACTCAGCACACAGTTATATATGCATGCAGTCTGGAAGGTGGTCCGGTTTGACTCAATAGCCAGGATGGCACTGCTGTGTTGTGTCTCTTGTTATAGAAGTACAGCTTTGCTTAGAACTTCGTCTCTGAGTCATTGCAGTGTGTGCATGTGCTACAAGACATGCTCTGCATGGCAGCATTCAGTTGTGGTGTGAAAACTGCCTGCCACAGGCCACAGTGCAGTTCCCCACAAAAGCAAACAGGTCCCCTTGGCACAGCTTCCAGTATACAGCATTAGTCAGGGCAATTCATCAGCTGTGGCATATGAAGTCAATTGCAAGCCCAGCATCCTCATGGCTGTGCCAGTTGAGCAGCTGCCCGGTCCACAGTTCCCAGCACTCAACAGTCCCTATAGGGCAGTATTACTCTGGATGGGACTGATCTCACACAGTGTACCCTGAACTGGATAACGACACAGTGCATGTGTCAGGTCCAGCTGCAGCAGCATTCTTGGGGGGACAGTGGAGTGTGCAGATCATGGCTGGCATTACAGCACATTGCAGTGCATCGCACATCGTGTAACACATGTGCATGAGTAACACATGTGCACTTACCTTGTGCCTGAGGCCTCATGAGGCACACACACATTGCTGCAGCCACCTTGTGCCTGAGGCCTCATGAGGCACACACACATTGCTGCAGCCACCATAGTGTGTGCAGGTGCACCACATGTGATACAGGAGCATGCATGCTACACTAGCCTCCTGGCCATGGGCATGCTGAGCAGTAGCTACAGTATACATGGTAGGCATAAGCATACAGGAGCATGCATGCTACACTAGCATCCTGGCCATGCTGAGTAGTAGGCCTGGGGTCTATTCAGGGCATGTGTGTGTGAAAACTGTGGCTGCGGTGGCAATGATCTATCTATCCTTGGAGGTGGGTGCCTGCGGGTGGGCTGGCACCCCATCTACCTGTTGCCGGTGGTACACCGTGGTGCAGATCTGTCATCCTGTACATGCATGGTCTTCCCCAGGGATCCCACGGTGAAGATCTTCCTTGTTCTCTGCGCATGCATGCTCCTCCGTGTGGCTGCACCTAATTACGCCTAATTACACACCTAATTACCCACCTAATTACCCATTGGTAGGCCCAACGAGTGACAGCAGGCACTGCAGCTGGTGGGGTGCCCGTATGCTCCACTGCTTCCAGGTGGGCCCGGGCCTTCTCTACCTCCACACAAGCAGTTCCCAACTCACCCAGGTAATCACAGACGCTACATGTATGGCACTTGTGCCTTTGCTTTGCCCGGACCTTTTCTTTGCCTGAACCAAAGCGTGGTGCCAATTAGTGCGCTGACCCCAGAGCGCGGCGTCCATGCTGCTGACACAACCGAACCGTGTCAACGTGGGCTGTGTTGATGCCAAAGCACGGTGCCAACATGCGGCCTGAGTGTTGATTGACACAACAGAGGGGGGCGGCAATGTGCGGCCTGATTCCAGCGCGTGCTGTGTGCTGTGTGCTGACAGCGGTGTGCTGTGCGGCGCAGGTTCCGCAAGCTCGAGCGTATGCTGCAAGAGGAGAAGCGCCACAGCGACAACCTCATGTCCAAGATCCTCACCGCCGACAAGCCGCGCTACGGCAAGGCGCCGGCCTCCGGCAAGCGCAGCCTCAAGGACTCTGGGCCCCCCGAGGCCATCAACCCCGAGCCATCCGGCGGCTCCGCCGGCCGCCAGAGCGGCTCAATGATCCCCAACGTCCGACAGAAACCACGGTGCGCCTCTGCCGCGAGCCCGCCAGCCCGCCTCCGTGCGGCACTCTCTGCCGGCGCTGATCTCCTGCATGCATGAAGGATTGTCATGAGACACTGATCTGATTCTCATGCACGCGGCACTGATCCGGCACTGATCCCGCACACGCCATGTCCCGCAGCACACGGAGATCACCTGCATGCATACGGGACGCTGACGCCGTGCACGAGACGCTAGAGTGTTGCACTTGACGAAGAGAAAGATCAGGCCTCAGCAGCGCCAACGGGAGGAAGCAAGAGTCGCTCGAGTGCAGTGCACTCGCTGCTGCTGCCTGCTGCGTGTGCTGCGTGTGCCGCTGTGCTGGCTTGACCCGTGTGGGTGGTGACACGCGGCTCCGTCAGACGTGCCGCAGGTTGCCGCGGTGGTGGCGTGTAGGCAAGACTTCCCGCATTGAGACCGGGACGTGGTGCTGACGGGAGGGTCTGCTCGCCATGCATGCACTCGAAAGGGCGGATTTAAATTTCAGTACTTCGCCAGTGCACTGCCGAGCCGCTGCCTTGTAATCCTGGCGTGTGCTGGCTGGCAGACGTGTGTAACCGGGTCTGTGTGTGCAGATCAGCGCTGCCGTGGGAGGACTACGAGGACGACGTCGGGCACGACCAGAACGAACTGGTCAATTCGGCGCCAACGGCGGACACGGAGGAGGACGGAGGCCCGCACTCGCGGCCCTGCACCGGGGAGCCGTTCCGCCTGGAGCCCCGCAGCGACAGCCTGCACCGCCTCTCCCCGACCCCCCCTAGCGGGACCCCCGGCCTCGCGCATGTCAAGGTCCGCCCCTGCTGCCGCGGCTTGCCGCACCTCTGTCGCTGCCATGTATCGCACTGCCCGCCACTGCTGCTGTCGATGCGGGGGACCGCACACATGTGACGCTGCCCGGTCGGCAGTGTGCCTGTCGGTTGTTCCGTCGCCGTGCTGTGCTGCGTGCTGTGCTGCGTGCTGCCTCTGACTTGTGTGTGGCTGTTGAGCGCACGTGGCCTGTTGCGTGGTTGGTCGTGCTCTGCAAGCGACGACACCACGACCACAGCACAGCACAGCACAGCAGTGGTAGGACCCTCAAAGAGTGCAGGGTCCTTGCGTCAGGGTTGCACATGCTGCCGCATCAAGCTCAACCTCACCCGTGCTGTGTGCTGTACGCAATCTACATGTGGTCAGGCTCTCACCTGACCTGTAGGTTCCAATCGGGCGGGACCGGGATGATGGCTACGATGCGATGCGGGGGAATTCGAGGGGGCAGGAAAATCATAGCGTGCCGACCGCGTTGCAGGTACGCATGCCCGGTACGCAGCCGGTACATGTGGACCACGGCGACATCACCCCTGACGACTCAGACTCGGAGAGCGACATTGGCAGCGACATGAGCGGCGAGATGTCTGACGAGGCGCCACCGACGGAGGCCCCGACGGAGATTGAAGTCCGGAAGAGCAAGAGCCGCTTCAAACGGCTCCTCGGCAAGCTGCGCATGTCGCGTCCGACCGCACTCACCCGCTCGCCCGCACCGACGCCGCCCCGCGCGCGCAACGTCGCTGTAGCCGCGCCGCTGATGCAGGCTGCCAACTAGCGCGTGCTGCGTGCTGGAAGGTGTGGCGTGCGAGGGCAGGCGCGGCAGCGCAGCGTGGCTGTCTGACATGTGCCGAGTTTGACGGCGAGAGGGCGGCGGTGGCGCTGCGGCGTGCTGTGCAGTGCCATAGCACGCCGCACGCGCTGTGGCCCTCGCGCATGTGCGCGGAATCAGGGGAGGGGAGGGGGCGTCTGCTAGTCTCGATGCATGCGTTTCCATGCGCGCTCCGGCCACGGCCGGCGGGGTTGGCGCATGTGAGACTGTATGCATGGTAGCTGCCAGGCAGGTACTGGTCCAGCCATGAAGGGGTCTCCTGTGGGGGTGTGAAGCGGGAAGCAGGGCTCAAAGCAGCATTTGTGAAGGGCTCGTCGCCAGCAGCTTTTCCAGCTGCGGGGCCTGTTTCCTGCCAGAAGCGCCGAGCCCGCAATGCCTGGAGCTGGAAGGAGCTCGCTGCGATCCGTGGCAGTGGGCGCACACAGGAACGGGTTGTTTGTCTGCTCAGGCCCGACACTGGGGCTGTATACAGCTGTATGACTCGGCGGTCGAACGGCCTCAGGAGGTTGTTCATTCGTACTCGTGTGCGCACAAAGGTGCGCTGCGTGCTAAGGGCACCGGTCGCACGCTGGCGGCGCTGGGGCACCGTGCTGGGCTGCCGCAGCACGCAGCGCCCAGCACGTCGGCCGCGGCTTCGCCGCCACGCGCCGCCCGGTGGCCGCGTGCGGCAGTGACTAGATCAGGGCCAGAAGCCTTTTGTGGAATTCGACTATTTTCGCTTCTGGGGTCTAGGTAGCACAGCGCCGCATGCATGGCGTGGCGGTGCAGGCGGTTGTGTGTTGTGTTCAGGGAGCTGTGACGGTCTATCGTGTGTGTCTCTGTGTCTCTGTGTGTTGGGTCCTGTGGTGATGATAGGTGTGCTGTCATTGGTTTGTGGCTGCTGAGTGAAACACTGCGCGCTGCGCTGCAGTGCACACTTCCGCGGAAGCTGCAGAGTTGCTGATGGAACCTCCCGGCTGCTCGGGGCCGCCGCCTGCCTGCCAGCGCTGTCGTGGCGTGTACGGTCGTGTGAATGCTGTCCGTTGAGGTGCTTGTGCGTTGAGGGGCCGCGTGAAGGGGGGGGGGGGGTCTCAGCTGAGCCGCGACACCTGCGCATGGCGTCGGTCTGGCGGCTCCTGGAGCCCAACGAAATGAATGAAGCGAATGCGCGTAAAAGGGGCACCCTTTTTTGCTCTTTCTGGTGTGGGACCCGGGGCGAAGTCAGGGGGGTTACGCGTGGGTGTACACAAGTCATCATGGACTCGGGGGAGGGGAGGGGGGGGGGGGGTGGAAGATGGGTGCTGTGGCGCGTGCTGTGCACAAGGCTCAGCAGACCCGGGTGGGGCATTTTGGCAGAGCGGGGGGCGGTGCGGCGGCGGCTGTGATATGATGTGTGCTGTGTTTTGGCAGACAAGATTCTTTGCGGGAGAGTCAATCAATCAGCCTGGTCTTTTCATGATGGATTGGGAGTGTGCGCCGGGCGCTGCCGCTGACTCTGTGCGAAATAATACGCAGAGCGGCCGCCGTTGTGTTGAGGAGCTGTGTCTGTAAGAACCCTCAGGATGCCCCGCGGTGCTGCGATGTGTGTGCATACATATACATGTGTACATTGTACAGAACACTGTGGGCTGCTGCGCGAGACCTGTCGGCATGTGTACCAGCCTGTGAGAGGAACAGAGCCGCCCAGGGTCTGGCTGCCGGGCGCCGCACGCCGTTTTTCTGTATGCATGAAGACTGCGACAGTGCGCGCTTCGCGTGTGCCTGTGCCTTGATGCAGGAACACAACGATCGAGGATCACTGAAGCGGACCCGGGATCGACCACAGCCGCCCCGCTGCAGCATCATGCGTCTTTCATCGTCTGCTTCATGAACTGAAGTACGAGCCGTCAGGCGGCCCTGCGGAACGGTGCTTGGAGTAATGTATGAACGCAGACGCACCGACACATGAGTCCAACGCACGGAGCCGCAGCTGTTTCCACGCACCGTCCGTGCCTGTGCATCACCTGGTGCCACGTTCGTCCAGATCAGAGCAGGGTCGTACGAGAGCCCAGGCCAATGATAGTGGGCGTAGCGCAACGGGAACCCTCCTATCCTCACTTGCCATGCCACAGTTTGAAGGGCTGCTACACGCTCGATCACTTCTGCACAGGCAGGCAGTGTCAAATTACTGTATGATTACATTGCCGTATGTAACGCGATGCTACACCTGCAGCTGGCACGTGAGCGGAGAGGCCTGCGAGGAGGCGCCTACGAGATCTTTGACCAGTGGTCAATCATGATGGCAGTCTGCACTTGCGTGTGCACTCAGCCTGAGGGGGAAGAGTCCAGGTGCTTCACCCCCTTGACTCCTGGGTCCTGGTTCGCCAGAGATGTCAGTGGCCTAATCGGCTACGACAAGCAATTCAATTTCCCATTTGGAAGTTCCTCTTTACTCTCTGCGTTCCTCTGTGTTCTACCACTTTGTGGAGCATACCTCTGTAACGTCTCTCTCTCTTTACGCTTTGCATGATTTCAATTCTGAGCTTGGATGACCAGCATGGAGCTTGGCTCGCCACCAACAGGTGAGCAAGCCTCAGATGTTGCAAGGTGGCAGCAGTCTGCCTTCCCAAATTAGTCAGACAGCTGACCCTTCGCGGGGGCAAGCCCCGTGGCCAAGCTTATCAGGCATGCTTTGGACAGACGTTGAGGGCGTTGAGCACATCCACCTGACCTGAGCACTCTACAGGCTCTTTACTGTGCACACGTTCGTGCGTTCATGCCATGAACGGATCTGAGCTGCTTGGTCTACGACATCACGCGTGCGGGCACAGTTATTCATGATTGTTCTGTCGCAGACAGCGCGCCATAACTGCAAGGACCGCGGTTGCCATGTTTGAGTTCGGCCCTCGTCCTCTGGGGTGAGGGCTCCATGATGCAAACTGTCGTGCCAGGCGGTAAGCTTGGCGAAGATTCGTTTGACGGTACCGGTGTTCCGAACGTGACTCACTAGCAGGCCTCCCCCGTGCGGCGGTAGATATCTCGGCGGTAGATACATTGCACTCCATGGTATAGGTTCCACCGTGACTGCCTGTGGCGTCGCAGTGAAGCCTACTGGACAGTGCCCCCCTTCCGCTGAGCAGTGTTCATATGCATCACAGTGGGCCCAGCGCTCTGAAATATCGACGGTGGCGTAAGAAGCTTCGCGAAGGCGCCCGCGCAAGTGCCCCATGCCACGTCAGCATGGTCCACAGCGCGCAAGCCATGTGCCCAGCTGGGTGGACCATCTGCGACATCGATATCAAAGTCCGGGCGTTCGGCCGGCAGGGGCACATGTGCTGGTACGTCTGTCCCGAGATAACATCAGAGAGATCGACTTGGCACAACTGTCTGCTCTCATACACTCGAGTTTGCTCAGCAGCCGCTCGTTTTGCTGGCGCACGCGCATGGTTATCGCGTAGCGCACCTGTGGCTTCCGCGCATCGATAAACGCTTCAAACACTTGCAACTAGCAGCGTCAGCTTGTTTATACTACATAATGGCATGGCGGTAGACCCAGCTGAAAAAGCACTCGGCGCTTCTTGCTTCCGCTGTCTGCACCTGCGCAGAGCAGCACCATGGCGAGAATCTGGCACCTCCGGTTGACTCGACTGGCGACTGTGAGCAAATGGCTGGTCATTTTGTTGTGCGCTTTCCCTCTTCCGACTTGATGCGCGCGTGTCTAGATTTGCATTGAAGCTGCCGACGTCCCTCGCCTTGCATACCGTCCGAAAATGACAGATGCGAAGTTATTTTGGGGATGGATTTCGCCATGTTTTGCCTCCGTCACGGCGTGCCTGCGATTGGTGCCCGTGTACTGTGGTGCTGCGCGAGCGGTGCAGAGCCGCTTCATCCAGGTTTCAGTTGGCGATACGTCTGCCAACTATTGGTCAACTGTATGGTTGGGATTGACAACGCCCCAGCGTGCGGGCGGACACAGCTTTCTCGTTGCTGGCCCAGGAGTGCAACACTGCAAGTATACATGATTTGTCGGCTCCCGGTTCAACTGCACGTCAGACCGTCACCGTGTAGCGGATTTTGGAGTAATCATGTTCATTTCGTGTGTGCAGCTCCGCCGTGCTCACTGGAATGGTCTCGTATTCCATCGGCCATGTTGCCTGGGCTGGGTCGATGCTCCGACAAGGACAGATGGAGGTCCTAGCGGTGCGTTTTTGCCTCTTGTCAGTCCCGATGCAGAATCGCCGTGCGATGGAGCCGTTGTTCGCTCGCCATGAGTGTTGACAATGACGATTTTGTGTAACCGCGCGTGCGCTGCAGTTGACCGACAATGCGACCATCACCTCTATGGTATACCTCTTGCTAAATGTGATCCTCGCGGTCATCGCTTCGACCATGGTGGTGTTGGTCGCGCCCCAAGCCGCAGGCTCTGGCATTCCCGAGCTCATGACATACTTCAACAACGCTGACATCCCGGCTGGATTCCTCAGCCTGAAAACCTTCATCGTCAAGGTGCGTGCTCAGCTGCGCGGCTGTATGCCCTTGATTGCTGCGTGCCATACACCGCCCGTGCCTGTCCTTGCTGCACTGCCCGGGTCGGCCAACACCGTGGGCACGACACTGCCACGCCAGCGGATCGTGAACACCCAGTCGAAGGATATCTGCAAGACGTGGACGCCATGGCGACATCCGCAAGAAAGATACAGCGGGTTCAGACCCGACTGTCCTTCCCTTCCTGGACAGCTGCACCACCTCTCCACCTCTGCCACCACCCTACTTAATCACACATACACTGTACTCTGTCCACACACGCAGCCCTACCTCCTTGTGGAGCGTTCATCTGTAACGTATCTCTGTCCACACACGCAGCCCTGCTTCCAGCCTGCAAGCACCAGACTCGCACGTCCACCCCGCAGCGCCCCTCCTTGCTGCAGGTGGTAGGCTCTGTGTTCGCAACATCCTCCAAGCTCGTGGTGGGGAAGGAGGGC
>JALKAD010000143.1:655987-673947 GCA_024500015.1 Ulva compressa | reverse complement strand
TTCATGATTGTTCTGTCGCAGACAGCGCGCCATAACTGCAAGGACCGCGGTTGCCATGTTTGAGTTCGGCCCTCGTCCTCTGGGGTGAGGGCTCCATGATGCAAACTGTCGTGCCAGGCGGTAAGCTTGGCGAAGATTCGTTTGACGGTACCGGTGTTCCGAACGTGACTCACTAGCAGGCCTCCCCCGTGCGGCGGTAGATATCTCGGCGGTAGATACATTGCACTCCATGGTATAGGTTCCACCGTGACTGCCTGTGGCGTCGCAGTGAAGCCTACTGGACAGTGCCCCCCTTCCGCTGAGCAGTGTTCATATGCATCACAGTGGGCCCAGCGCTCTGAAATATCGACGGTGGCGTAAGAAGCTTCGCGAAGGCGCCCGCGCAAGTGCCCCATGCCACGTCAGCATGGTCCACAGCGCGCAAGCCATGTGCCCAGCTGGGTGGACCATCTGCGACATCGATATCAAAGTCCGGGCGTTCGGCCGGCAGGGGCACATGTGCTGGTACGTCTGTCCCGAGATAACATCAGAGAGATCGACTTGGCACAACTGTCTGCTCTCATACACTCGAGTTTGCTCAGCAGCCGCTCGTTTTGCTGGCGCACGCGCATGGTTATCGCGTAGCGCACCTGTGGCTTCCGCGCATCGATAAACGCTTCAAACACTTGCAACTAGCAGCGTCAGCTTGTTTATACTACATAATGGCATGGCGGTAGACCCAGCTGAAAAAGCACTCGGCGCTTCTTGCTTCCGCTGTCTGCACCTGCGCAGAGCAGCACCATGGCGAGAATCTGGCACCTCCGGTTGACTCGACTGGCGACTGTGAGCAAATGGCTGGTCATTTTGTTGTGCGCTTTCCCTCTTCCGACTTGATGCGCGCGTGTCTAGATTTGCATTGAAGCTGCCGACGTCCCTCGCCTTGCATACCGTCCGAAAATGACAGATGCGAAGTTATTTTGGGGATGGATTTCGCCATGTTTTGCCTCCGTCACGGCGTGCCTGCGATTGGTGCCCGTGTACTGTGGTGCTGCGCGAGCGGTGCAGAGCCGCTTCATCCAGGTTTCAGTTGGCGATACGTCTGCCAACTATTGGTCAACTGTATGGTTGGGATTGACAACGCCCCAGCGTGCGGGCGGACACAGCTTTCTCGTTGCTGGCCCAGGAGTGCAACACTGCAAGTATACATGATTTGTCGGCTCCCGGTTCAACTGCACGTCAGACCGTCACCGTGTAGCGGATTTTGGAGTAATCATGTTCATTTCGTGTGTGCAGCTCCGCCGTGCTCACTGGAATGGTCTCGTATTCCATCGGCCATGTTGCCTGGGCTGGGTCGATGCTCCGACAAGGACAGATGGAGGTCCTAGCGGTGCGTTTTTGCCTCTTGTCAGTCCCGATGCAGAATCGCCGTGCGATGGAGCCGTTGTTCGCTCGCCATGAGTGTTGACAATGACGATTTTGTGTAACCGCGCGTGCGCTGCAGTTGACCGACAATGCGACCATCACCTCTATGGTATACCTCTTGCTAAATGTGATCCTCGCGGTCATCGCTTCGACCATGGTGGTGTTGGTCGCGCCCCAAGCCGCAGGCTCTGGCATTCCCGAGCTCATGACATACTTCAACAACGCTGACATCCCGGCTGGATTCCTCAGCCTGAAAACCTTCATCGTCAAGGTGCGTGCTCAGCTGCGCGGCTGTATGCCCTTGATTGCTGCGTGCCATACACCGCCCGTGCCTGTCCTTGCTGCACTGCCCGGGTCGGCCAACACCGTGGGCACGACACTGCCACGCCAGCGGATCGTGAACACCCAGTCGAAGGATATCTGCAAGACGTGGACGCCATGGCGACATCCGCAAGAAAGATACAGCGGGTTCAGACCCGACTGTCCTTCCCTTCCTGGACAGCTGCACCACCTCTCCACCTCTGCCACCACCCTACTTAATCACACATACACTGTACTCTGTCCACACACGCAGCCCTACCTCCTTGTGGAGCGTTCATCTGTAACGTATCTCTGTCCACACACGCAGCCCTGCTTCCAGCCTGCAAGCACCAGACTCGCACGTCCACCCCGCAGCGCCCCTCCTTGCTGCAGGTGGTAGGCTCTGTGTTCGCAACATCCTCCAAGCTCGTGGTGGGGAAGGAGGGCCCCAACACACACATTGGTGCATGCATTGCGTACCTCCTCTCACAGCAGGCCGCGCGCCTGGTCAACCTGACCAACAGCCAGAAGAAAGCCAAGCCCGGCCAGCGCAACTTCCTCAGTGACCTCGACATCCGTGACCTCGTCGCTGTCGGAGCAGCCGCGGGAGTCTCTGCCGCGTTCCATGCCCCGGTGCGGGGGGGGGGCCCCCCCCCCCCCCCCCCCCCCCCCCCCCCCCCCCCCCCACGCCTCTGATGGGGATCGCCTGGTCCGGCCCCGCAGATCCTGTGCTGGTGCAGGTCAACATGTGATGGGGGGCAGCACGCGTGCACTTGCGCCAGCACAGGTTCTGCACGGGCAGTATGCCCCGCCCAATCGCCTCGCACACAGCATGCCGCACCTGAGCACGCAGCACCCAGCGCGCTTCAGACCACATGCCGCACCAGCGGACGGCCATCCACTCACCCGGGAGCGCCCCAGCCCCCCCGGCCACGCTGACATCACCGCACATGCGTGCAGATCGGCGGCATGCTCTTCGTGATGGAGCTGTCGACGCGGTGGCGGCCGGAGCTGACGTGGCGCGCGTTTTTCGCGTGCGCGGCGTGCGCGTACTGCATCATGGCGTGCGTCGGCAACTGCACCTCGCAGAGCGAGCGCTCGCGGTGCGCCTACTACACAGCCGGAGGCCTCCTCAGCGTGCCGGACCTCGCCTTCAAGACCCACATCACCGACGGTCTCCCGGTCGCCATCCTCGGCGTCCTCGGGGGCCTCGCCGGGGCCCTCTTCAACCGCTTCCACGTCCAGGTGCGGATCTCGATCCTGCAGGCTCCGGATCCCGCCTGTCCCTGCGGATGACCACGCACCACACAGCACACAGCGCGCACGGGCCGTGTTCGCGCAGGATCCTGGCTTGTAGAGTCTGTCCGGGCGAATGCGGGCACCGGCATGCGTTCGCTGTACATTACGCAAAGCAGCATTGCGCGCCAAGCGAACTGACAAAACCCACTGCGTGGTCTCTCCTCTCCACCCGTCCAAGCAGCATCCGTTCGATTTGCGCCGTACACCTTGCCTACTGCCCTGCCCGCCCTGCCCGCCACATGTGCCGCTGCCGCACCGCCCGCTACACCGCACAGCACACAGCACGCACCACGCAGCGCGTATGCAGATCGCCAAGTGGCGCCGCGACTACTGGTCGTGGAGCAAGGCGCTGTGCGTGCTGGAGCTCGCACTGCTCGCCACCGTCACCTCCGGCCTGCAGCTCTGGCTCCCCGCCTTTGGCACCTGCAAGCCCTGCATCATCGACGACCCCTCCACCACCGCCCCCCGCCTCCGCACCAGCCACCCCCTCCGCCTCCCCACCCTCCCCTTCCTCCGCACCCCCCTCTCCCACGCCCCCCCTTTCTCCCCCCCCTTCTCCCCCCTCCCCTCCGACACCCTCGCCGCTGACGCCGACCCCGCCGACCCGGACGCCGCCGCGCCGTCCGCGGTCGCGGCCAGCAACATGACCGGCCCCGTCGCGCGCTCCGGCTGCGCGGAGCGGCTGCACCGGCCGATGTACATCAAGTACTTTGGCTGCCCGGACTCGCACTACAACGACCTCGCCGTGCTGCTCTTCAGCGACAACAACCAGGTCATCGCCGCCAACATCGAGATCACGCACGTCAGCGCCTTCACCACGCGCTCCATCGCCATCTACACCGTCTTTGTCTTTGTCTTTGCCGCGCTCTCCTACGGCTCCCTCATCCCCTCCGGCATCTTCACGCCCAACCTGCTCATCGGCTCGGCGCTCGGGTGCGGCACACCTCCACCTCTTCTGAGCACATTGCTCTCTCTACGGAGAGCTGCTCGGTCGGTAGCTTGTTCCTCTCTGGTGCTGTAATTACATGTAATTGGAGACCGATCTAGTGATTTGGACAACGTGTGGTATGGTATCGCCTTGCTCGATTGGTAGCTTGCTACTGCTCAGTCGGTAGCTTGCTCTGGTGCTGTAATTGGCGACCACCTGTAGTGATTTTGACAGCGTGTGCTGTGTTCTGCGGCGCGGTCTGGCAGAGCGGCCTCGCGTGCAGGCAGCTGGTGACACCCAGACACACCCAGACACACCGACAGATGAACTTTCTCTCGCGTGCAGGCGGCTGTTTGCGACGGCGCACCACGCGGCGTTCCCCGGGCGCCTGCAGCTCGACCCCGGCATGTACGCCACCCTCGGTGCCGCCGCCTTCTTCGGCGGCACGCTGCGCTGCACCGTCAGCATCTGCGTCATTGTGCTCGAGATGATCGACGCCAGCGAGGCGCTGCCGCTCCTCATGCTCGCCCTCATCATCGCAAAGGTGCGCCGCTCGCAGGATGCTGCGCGTGCTGTGCTGTGCTGTGTGTGCTGTGCTGTCTCGCTTCGACAAACCATTGACCAGATGCGCCGCCGTCGTGCTGCCCCACCGGCGCATGCTGCTGTCTGTGCTGAGCCGTCATGTTGCTCTCGTCATTGCCGGAGCGCGCTGCTCATGCCGCCATGCATCGCGCCGCCACGCAGCAGGGCGGCATCCTGTTTGTCGCAATGGCAGCGCACCGCGATGCCTCTTACCATCTCATTGCACCCAATGATGCTTTCAGTTTGCGTCATGCTTCATCGCTCACCCCGCCGCATTGCACCCAGTGCTCAGCAGTATCATACCTCCAGAACCCAGGAGTGATCCCAACACCTGGTTCAGGCCGCAGTCTTGAGCCAAACGTAGCGTGGAGTTTGACACGGTGCCGCCGCATGCATGCAGGGCGTGGCAGACCGCTTCAACGACAACGTGTTTGTCAAGCTCGCGATCTCCGTCAAGCGGCTGCCGTACATCGCGCACATGCCTCACCTGGCCGTGCGCCGCCGCCGCCTCAAGGCGCGCTCAATCATGACCGGCCCTGTTGCCCCGATGCCACCTCTCATCTCCCCGGCCCGCCTCGAATCCATGCTCGCGCACAACGCCACCTGGCAGATCTGGCCGGTCGCCAACACCACCACCGCCTCCATCGCCGCCTGCGGCGGCCACGACGGCGGCGACGGCGTCCCGGCCAGCACCGTCCTCGGGTTCGTCGAACGCTCGCAGGTCGAGCGGCTGCTACAGCTCTACGACGCGCTGCAGGCGTCGGGCAGCGTGCCAGCAGGCACAGCAGGGGGCCCGGACGGGAGCCCCGGCGCGGCGCGGTTTGTGGTGTCACTTCACGGCGGTGACGGGCACTACCCCCCTGCGCCGGGGGTCGGCGAGGGCGCGCTCGTGACGACGCGCAAGTCCACGGAGGGCCACCGGGGGGAAAAGCATGCATGGGAGCCGCGGGGGGAGGAGTCGCTGATGACGGCCGTGCAGAAGGGGCATGAGCTGGGCTCGGCAGAGGCTGCGGCACTGGAATCGAGGAGGGGGGCGATGATCGGCAATGCCGGCCGGGTCTCGCCATCGCCGGCGGAGGGGCGGATGCTGCGGCGGTCGATCACAGACATGGCCGAGGGCGCGCTGTCGTGCGCGAAACCGATCGTGGACAAGCTGTCGTTCACGCCGTATCTGGGGCAGCATGCGGAGGTGGATGAGGAAGAGGAGGGGGTGGAAGAGGAGGGGGTGGACGTGCCGCTGCTGCCGGCGGTGGGGCGGGGGGAGGAGGAGGCGTGCGGGCCGTTGCTCCGGCAGGGCTCGGCGCCGGCGATTGGGAGCAGGGACCTGGCTGGGGACCTGGCTGGGGCGCTGTCGTTTCGGTGGGGGCTGGATGGGGGCTCGCAGGAGAAGCCGGCGGCGAGTGATGGGGGTAGCTCCGGCAGCGTGGAGGTGCTGTCGCAGCAGGTGCTGGCGCAGCTGGACCAGCTGATGCCGGAAGGGGACGGCGCGGAGGGGGAGGGGCTGGTGAGCGCCCTCTCGCGGAGGCTGCCGCGGTTGCAGACGATGCGGGCGCGCTACGGGTCCGCGTTCATTGCGGGGGACTCGGGGTCGGAGGCGTCGTTCTCGTCGATGAACACCGAGACGGGCGGCGAGAGCCCCCCGGTGGTGCTGCTGGAGGGGCCGATCAGCAGCGGCGAGCTCACCCCGCGGCTGACGCAGGCGCCGCTGCGCCGCGCGAGCAGCAGCGCGCACCGCAACGTGCTGCCGGAGGCCGTCCGGCCGTGGCCGTCAGCCGACAGCGGAGGCGAAGCCGCCGCTGGCCGCTGCCGCGCCGCGGCTGCGCCGGCGGACCGTGTGCCGAGCTCGCCGTACCCCGGAGCAAGACGCCGTCGCCGTCGCCGTCGCTTGCAGCGGCAGGCACCGGGGCGGCCGAGCGCGGCGGCCGGCATCGTGCGGCTGCGGCGGCCGCGCACCGCGGCTGCAGGCCGGCCTCGCGGCCGCCCGGGCGCGTCGCTGCGGTTCTCTGGGCACCTCATCGACCTCGGCAGCCTCGTGCGGCGACCGGGGCTGTGCGTCGAGCCCGACCTCTCCATCGAGCGCGTCTTCCAGCTCTTCAATGGCATGGCGTGCCGCTACCTGCCCGTCGTCGACGCCGCCGGCATGCTGCGCGGCATCGTGACACGCCAGCAGATGGTCAAGTGCCAGTGGAGCCTCGACCACGGCCTGCTCGACCCCCACACCCTCTAGCCCCCCTCCCTTCCACACCTTCCTCGCACCTTCCACGGCGTTCGTTCCATCCACATCAGCTGCTCGATAGCTGCCGTTCCAACTCCCTCTGGTGACACCCGGGCTCGGCGTTGCCGCTGCAAACTGACAGGCCCCTTGCCACACCTTGGCGACCGCCAATCGATGCTGCAGCCTGTTGTCCAGCCTGATGCAGGCGGCTGAGCTGCCCCGTCGGTAGCCGTGACACCGCCAAATTGTTGGTCTTGCACCGGGGTGTTTCTCAGGGCATGCCGGTTCAGTGGCGCTGGTGTTCAGTGCCACGCAGGTGGACAGGGCGGGGCCTGACCTCACAGCAAGTCCGCTGCGCTGCTGGTTGATCAGCCACCTGCAATGCTGCTGATCGACAAGCCACCTGCAACTCTGCAGCCGGCCTGATGCTGTGGCGGCCACGCCTGCCATGGGTGCTGCATGCCAGGCAGTAGATGAGGATGATGAAGCAGCATTCCATTGCTGGCCTGTCTGTGGTTGCCTTCTGCTCTCGAGGCACCCATGGGCACTCTCATCTCTCTGCACTCTCGGAGCTCGCCATACCTGCTGGACAGCTGTCAGGCTGCCAAGTTGCAGGTCAGCTCCTGGTGTGGCACGGCTCCGCCATGTCTGCGCGATCATCAGAAGTCTAGCAACGATGCGGTGTACAGCTGTATGGAGTGGTGGATGTGGTATCGTGTTCGTGTGCAGTTTGTGGGACGTCGCAGAGGGCTGCTGGTGGTTGCCTGGCAATGAGAGCAGCCTCATTGCAGTGAGGCTGCAAGGCGGCAGCTTTCCTGTGGAAGCTGGCCGGGTGTGGCTGGTGCAGCTAGGCATGTTTGAATGCTGTAGACGCTCCTGTTTTGGCGTGTGGCCTGCTATCCTTTCGTGTGCCCGTGTCGTAGTGTACATGCGTTGACAGTGATAGGTTGTGGTAGAGGAAGAATGTGTGTCTGTAGCCTGGCCTGTGCAGCGCAGAGCTGCATCCTGCCTATGGATGATCCGATGGTTGAATTTGGGATAGAACTATGATGGTAGTTGTAAAAAGGTATCTCTCACAAGGCTGACCTTGATGCAGAGCAGCATTGCACAAGTGGCCGACTTGCAAGGGATGTAGGCCTTGTCACGTAACATTGCTGTTATTCGAGTGTGAGTCAATTTGAAACCAACACCCCGCCCAGGCGCATTTGCAGGGCAGTAAGCGTGTACCAGGTGTGTGCCGGGTATGTTTGCGGACTAGGGCTCTCGCCTCTGCAATCATCCCACGCGTGGCCACATGGTGTGTTAAGAGATGAACGCCAGCATAGACCTGCAGGTCGACGAGACCAGGCACACAGCTCGACACAATTGGTCGCTCAATGGGCATGCTGATGGTCAGTGATGATGGTGCAAGAGCCATCTGGTCTGCGGGCTGCACAGCTGCTTCACATGCATTGCTTCGTGGGCCGCCCTGCAGTAAACGTAAATTTAAGTACCTGCCGTAGCCGACTAGGCCAGGCAGTGTGCAGCAGAGGTCTGTGAAGAGCAAGAGCAGGACACTTCTGTCGTTGACTGTGGTGTCCTGCTGTAACAAAGCGCAGTGCATGCAGAATAGGCCACGATGCATGCAAATCGGGACAGTCCGTGGCACTTGTCAACACCACAGCGCACAAACCTGGTACAAGCCCTTGGGTATTACTACGCAGTGTCGCTTCCAAGGCCATAGGACACCCAGCCACTCTTAGGACGAGTTCAGGACTTAAATGTGGCATTCCACAACAGCTGCAGACAGAGAAGCACATGTCAATGGCCCAGCTGGTCGGCTACGGCAAGTATTAAACACTGACATCATGTGAGCCTCTGGGAAGAGCGTGCAGCCCTGCAGTATGTTGCTGCACTTCATTGGAGCCAGTGGAATGGCGGTGTTGGGCAGCCTGGTGGCATCTTCTGTGCTACACAGGCATAGAGCACAGCCTGAGCGTTGCTGCGATCTGGATCGAGCGGGTGGCAGGTGAATGTTCTGGTGCTTTCCTGAACACTGGGGTGCATTCCTGGGATGCATTGCCTGCGTGCCCTCAACTTGGACTGAGATACCGCTGAGGGTGCAGCAAACAGTGTGCTGCAGTGCTAGGCTGCACAATGTGGCAGAGGAAATGGGTGGTGGCAGAACAAACTGGCAGATACTTGGCCCAACGGCGCAGCCACAGTTCTATGCTGTGGAAATCACCAATTACACAACGTCCATACACCGCAGAGATAAGTTGTTATCGAATAGAACAGATTGTAATGGGGAGCCGGGTAGTGTTCGGGATGGTATGGCGCGCCATACCAACTGCAATCATGGCCAAGGCCAGCCCGCAAGCTCTGCGACAAGGGTGTGCACATGGGGAGTTCGGCACAGTCGGATCGCGGTCCAACCGCCCACCGCCAGTCGGCTCGCGGTGCAACGGTCCACCACGCTTCCGTCGAAATCCACAAAACTTCGCACCGCGGACGGCGATACAGGACCGGAGCGTGCACTGGTTGAAGTTTCCATGGAGCATGCTTCACATGCGTCTGGCATGACCAGTGACCGTGGGAGTGGGATGCTGGTGTTCGCTGCAAGTGTCCGTGCGCAGCAAGCGGCCAGCCGAACGATCACCAAGGTCCTGCTGGGGACGCTCATTCGACATAGCCTTGTGACCAGCCGAGTAACAATTTGACAGTGACCATACGACTCCGCAATGGCGCTCGCCTTCATCTTTCAGCTCATGAGCTTCACAGCTGCGGCAGGCGTCGTATCTGCCGATTCTTCTGAGGTATAGTACCGGCTAATACTGCATAAAGATGTTTGTTCAGATATACGAGTATTTTGTGAGCAGATTGTAGCGGCAAATGCGCCGCTTGGGTGCCCTAGCTGACAACAGCGCTTGCGTTCGGCCAGCCCAGATCCATTCCAGATCGGTGGTCAGCGACAAGGACACGGCACAAGGCCGATTCGGTTGAAAACTTCCTGACGTGCAGGAATGCTCATCTGTGGAATCATTCCTGGCTGCGGAAGGGCTAGTGGAGTTCGCCGGGGCTGTTGAATCGGTGTCGTCCATCCTTTCGGTACGGACAGACCCTTGCACTCTACACCTATTTCGTCAAGCTTCACTGTAAAACTTATTTTCCGTTTTACTTTTGTTGTCTCCTTGTGCATGACGACAACTTAGCGGAGCTGCTGTGGACCTGTCGCTAAATCAGTCAACAGCGTACTCAGTCAAAACACTATAGCCACGAGGCACAGGTACGTCGATATCAAACATTCAAAGATGAGCTTCAGGCACAGCTGCATGTCGTGCATGCTTGCATGGCCTTCAGTGGCCACTGGGTCGCGACGGTCGCGTCCACCGATTTGCATGCGCGCCTTCACCACTCGAGCTCTGTGGATAAGTGTGCATAGCCACGAATAAGTGGACCACCTCATAAATCGAAGTCTTGTTGGCCGTGCCGATTTACGAGGACCCCGCGGAGCAGGCCGACCCAAACACGGGGTGGGTCCACCGGCCGTTCGACTGTTGCTGCGGCTTGTCCCATGCTGAATGGAACTACTCAAGATGCCTGCACATGATCTCATGCTGCTCTGCCCTTGACGGTTACATGACCACACCCAACCCTCGCCGTCCATCAATCACAGTCACTGATGGAATGTTCTTACTGCTGTTTCTGGTCACAGATGCATTGCAGGAGGTGCCATGCGCGGTTCACATCATCATGTGCATGGCTCTGATCTATACCTGATCATGCCCGTGCCTCTGTTGGCATTGACTTTCGTTGTCTGCACCGTCAGAGAGGTAGAAGATACACTGGATGCTGCTGGTTATAGAACTAACACAGGCGAATGTGACTAGTTCCGGCCGGTGCCAAGGGCCTCATCAGACACATCGTGTGTAGCTCAGCAGTCAACGGCGATCGAGAGCGTAGGTCCCCTAATGTAGTCCTCGAGGGATCAACTGACCAGTAACCTCCGGTCAGCCGGTAACCCTCAACTGCCTGGCTGCTTCGTGCCGCAGCACACCGGCCCTCTCGCCGCAGAGCCAGCCAGAAGCTCACAACCACCTTGAACAGCACGTTCGGCCATGGTTCATGTGTCTGATGCATCACCATGCTTGCTTGCCTCTGTGTTCTACCTCTAAAGTTTTGGAGCTAACCTCTGTAACGTCTCTCACTTGAACAGCCGCCAGGCGGTCCCACTGTATGCTACTGTATGCATTGCCGCCGTACACGGACGTGCCGCTGTCCCCTACCGCCGCTCATGCATACCGCTGCCCCTCGAGGCATCATCGTGCGGCACCTGTCGGGTCGCGCAGCGGGAGAGCAGGGGCCCTGCCATAATTAATTTGAATTACGGCCCATGATACCAGGCTCCTAGTAACCAGCCAACGGCAGCCAACGACAGCCAACGGCAGCCAACACAGAGCCGGCAGTCTCACGATCTGGTAGGAGTGATGTGCGCAGCCAACGACAGCCAACACGGCTGCGCACACCATTCGCACACAGAGAGACCGCTAAGCTCACCGTGACCCACGTGCAACTTCCGTGCGCCGCCGGGTTCGCCAGCTCATCGGCCCACCGTCTGAGAGTCATGCACTAAAACGCACAGTGGCTGGGGGTCAACCTGGACCCAACAGGGCATCGGATCTATCTTCGGTCAATGGCGCTCGTGCGAACTCTGCAGAACGGCGGGGCTGCTGAGGCCCTCATCATCCTCAGTGGCCTGACGCCATGGTCTGGAGAACACAAGCACACACGGTGCCTGCCATTGACTGTCTGAAGAGACACATTGGCTGACGGAAGCGCAATCGTTGCGCTGGCCGCGAGCGTGACCCATGACTGTGTTGCAAATGTGACTCGGCCTGCATCAGGCCGGGATGCTGTGCCTGCTGCGCCTGCTGCGCTGCGCCTGCTGCGGGCGACTCGGCCTGCATCAGTGGCCTGAGGCCCTGATCGTCCTCAGTGGCACACTACGGCGTTCCGTGTGTTCGTCCCTCGGCGCCGCTGGGGCTTGGATCTATGACCGTGTACGAACCTGCGCCGGCTCGATCGTCATGGTTGCATGACGGCGTGGCATTGCTGCAGGAGTCAGATGCGGGCCTGGACTTTCTGCGGGCATTCCAGGAGGTGCAGCCGCAGGAGCCGGCGTCGCAGGTCACGTTTTTCGTGCCGACCGATGCCGCGTTTGAGGCCGCTGCGGCGGCGTTTGGCGGCGAGCTGCCGGCAGACAACCTCGTGGATGTGCGTCTCTACAACTATCTAGCCACATACTCCCCGCCCTCCTTCCCAACCACCTCCGTCGACCGCCGTCGCGATCCTTTGCCCACGCGTCAGATCCTTTGCCCATGCATGCGCGGAACAGATGTCACTGCTCAACAGATACAGAAGTGCTGCTCCGAGGCTCGGGTCATTTTGAGCGTCCCCGCTCAATACATGTTGAGCTCCCTCAACTCTCCTGTTGGTTGAGCATTGGTTTAGCATTGGTTGAGCATTCGCAATACAGCGCCTGTGATGGACATTTCTGAGAGCAGTTGTTCGCTATGGCAGTCATCTAATCTGCCAGGACAGGTGCGCATATTGCACAGCGGTCCAGCTCCATTGATGCAGCTAGCACAGCACCCAGCACGTGAGAACGTGGCCATGGGCGCAAGTGCACCGGAGAGAGCATGATGGTGTCAAGGTCCATGTTGCGGCAGATATCAGACCTGAAGACACTCTTGCTGACATCAGCACGCGAGTTGACTGAACGTTCCCATGACTGAACGTTCCCATGACTGAACGTTCCCATGACTGAACGTTCCCATGACTGAACGTTCCCATGACTGAACGTTCCCATGACTGAACGTTCCCATGACTGAACGTTCCCATGACTGAACGTTCCCATGACTGAACGTTCCCATGTGCTGGCCCAGATGCCTGCATTCCCGGTGGTGGTGCGGAGGTGGTAGCTATAGACGGCGCTCCCGCACCTGTTGCTGTTTGGTGCGTTGCGCCCGTGTTGCCCCTTCTCCCGCCGCTGCTCGCAGGGGTTTCGTGACCGATGCCCGTTCGGGTGTGGCATGATATCCGGTTGGTATCTTTCTTCCCGCGCACAAGTGACCACTACACAAATCACGGCACATATGCGGGCCGGCGGACATGCATCATGCCTCGTGATGCCACCACCTGCCACGTGCATGCAGATCCTGCTGAACCACGCCATATTTGGCGACTTGTCCGCGGGCGCCATCGTCGACCTTTTCGACAACTACGACGCCACGGAACTCCTTGTCGAGACCGTCTTTGGCGGCGACGTCCTGCTGCGGCTCGTCGACGACGATATCTTCATTCAGTCCGAGGGCACCGGCGCGCCGGGGGCCGCCGTCGTGCGCTCCGACGTCCTCGCGTGCGCGGGGCCTGTTCACATCGTGAATGCCGTCCTCCTCACGCAGCTACCGGACGGCACCGTGGTCGACTTTCCGCCGGCGCTGGGGCCGGCGCCGGGGCCGGGGAGCCTGGAATACGAAGAGCCCCTGCCGGATGCGCCGGGGCTGGCGCTGGGGCCGGCACCGGGGCTCGGGCCGCTGCCGGATGCGCCGGGTGCTGTGGCCCCGGGTGAGCCCAGCCTCGCTCCGGATCTGGCTCTAGCGCCAGGGCCTACCTTGCAGGTGTGCCCTGCACCGCAGCGCGCAGCACGCGGCATACAGCATGGGCTCGCTGTCCGTGTGGCCCACTGCCAGCGTGCGGCGTGGCCGCTGCAGGCGTGTGCATGGCCATGTGTCAGCCGCAAGTGCGGTTCAGGGCTGGTGTGAGGTAAGCTGCTGCTGCTGCAGGGCTGCGTGTCGATCGAGGCTGCTGCCGCCGGTGCCGACCTCACGGCGCTGCTTGCACTGCTGGATGCCGCGATGGGGCCGCTGATGGTGTGCCCCCCCCCCTGCCCCCCCGCCTGCCGTCATCTCTGAGATTGGCATACCTCACACTGAGATTGGCAGAGCTCACACATCTCTGCGCCCCCTTCCGTTGCCTCGCACGCTGCACTCCTCCCCAATCTCCGGCAGGTATATACCCACCGCACACCAAAGCCATGCAGTGTCAGCGCTATCAGCAAGTCCTGCGCTGGCAGCATGAGGGGCGGCTTCTGCTTTCTACCGATCCTGCATGTGCTGCGTGTGCTGCTGCTGGCGCCTGGCAACATGCACGGTGGACGTGCAGGGTTCGGCAAACGGCGTGGCCGTGCTGGACGCAATCGCCGCGGCGGTGCCAGTGCCGCCGAGCGAGCGAGTCACTGTGTTTGCGCCTGACAACGCTGCCATTGCCGAGCTGCAGCAGACACAGCTTGCTGCCGTGCCGGAGGATGAAGCGGCTGCCGTCATCGCAAAAGTGCCCCCCACACCCCCCCTGTTTGTTCCCGACCCTCGTTGCCATCCTTTACGCTGATTGTGACCCCTGGCACGCTGCGCCACTGTGTAACCTTGACCACGCTCCATCAATACATGGAGTCTGTTTCTCTGGCGGTTGCACTTGCGCCAGTAGCTAAGAATGTAGGTCAGATTACAAAATACAGTTCATCTGCTATGGTGTGTTGTGCTGTGCTGTGCTGTGCTGCGCCGTGTTGTGCTGTGCTGAGCTGACATGCTGTGCTGTGCTGACATGTCATGCTGCTGTGCCGTGCTGTGCTGTGCTGTGCTGCCATGCCATTCCATGCTGTGCCATGCTGGTAGCAGCCTTGAGGGTGTCTCACGTGCGTGCCGGAACTTGCATGCATGCAGGTGCTCCTCAATCACGTGGTGTCTGGCGAAGTGTCCGCGGCAGAGTTGAACACCACGGGCACGCCGCTCATGCTGAGCACGCTGGCCGGCGAGGAGCTCAGCGTGACCACCCTGGGCAGTTCACTCTTCCTGCAGTCGGGGGGCCTCGCGCCGCCGGGCGCGATGGTCGTCACGCCGGACGTTGCCACCTGTGCGGGCACCGTTCACACCATGAACATCGTGCTCTTCCCGGCCTCCACCGACGCGGCGGCACCCCTGGCGGCAGACGCGCCGGTGACGACACGAGACTTTCTACTGCCGCTGCCCGCTGCTGAGGTGAGTGTCTCTGTGCTGCCGACTGCTAGCATGCGAATCACCTGCCATCATATTTGACATGTGAAGCGTCGCGACCGAAATCAGCTAGCCGGCTTTGGGCCGGGTGTTCGCCGACCAGCCCATGGCCGGCGCATGCAGGCGCACGTGCACGCTTGCATGCAGCCATCTGTGAATCTGAGTTGCAATGCATGGACTGGACACGCCGCCTGCTGTGCGCGTGGCGCCTAGCTGTGTTCCAATGATGTGTTGGCTGCCGGCCGACCCACTGCGGGATGCCCTCTGCATGCATGCGGGCACATCCCGGCCGTGCTGCATACGTAGGCATGCCGTTCACAGTGTGATTCATCTCCTTTGCAGTGCCCTTTTCCACGTGGCAGCCCTAAAATCCCGAAGTGCACATGCACAGCATGCTGCGCATGCTGTGCATGCTGCGCGTCATGTCATCAGTGCGCAGCATGCATGTCTGCAGGCGCCAATCGGAGCCATAGCGCCGCCCGAGCCCACATCAATCCCAGCAGGCAGCGCGCCCCCCACACCGCCCCTAGACACCGCAGACGAGTCCGAGGATGTGACCGCAGAGGTCGACGCACCGTCAGCGGCGGTCCCTGCCAGCGGAGGGGCCCTGCGCGGCCTGACAGCCGCTGCCGCGATAGCCGTCGTGGCCGCCGCTGTTGCGTGAGGGCTCATGCATCATGTGGCTCGAGCGGCGGCTGTCACCATGCGCGGTCCACCCTGCCACCAAAATTCATGCATGCGGGGGGCCTTGCTGTTGGCCGGACCCCTCTGAACGCCCATGCGGTTCCCTATACAATGGTAATCAGAGCGGCAAAACCGGCCGCGAACGGTGCTGTGGTGCTGGTGCCGCTGTGCTGTGCTGTGATAGGCCGCGCTGCTGACAGCCCGGACCTCAGAGACACAAAGCGGCACGGCGGATGTTTCTTGATTGCCCATGCACGAGAGCAGCATCCTGAGGCGTGCTGAGCATGCTCTGGAGCGCTCTGTCAGCGCCTGTTGCCCCATGCATGTGGTGCACATGTACGGCTGCTCGTGCAGCTGCGGTGCAGCCAAGGCGACTCGCGCCAATTGCAACGGGCGAGTGTAGCTACAGATATAGTGCCAGCCCGGGCACCCCCAAGGGCTGCCTCGCGTGCACTGACCGGATCGTGCCCAGTGGAGCTGGGGGCGTGTCACGCCAGGCATCCACCGGAACATTCGCCGGAGCTGCATGGCACGATTGCTTGGAAGCGGAAAAAAAAAAGAAGTGATGCAGAAGGTGTGGGCCTGTGGGGCTGCGGTGCCGCCATTTCAGTGAATGTCCCGCTTGAGAGTGCTAGAGCATGCCTCCGCAAGGGCCTTTGCTGCAGCCGTCCTGCAAGTCTGGTCGAAGTTCTCCTGCCCTAACAGAGAATTAGGAAAACTAGTGTGACGCTGCATGCTGCGGCCAGTGAGGTGCTACGTGCAAGTCCTGATGAAGCACTGCTGCCTACTAGTAAAGTAGTAAATTCTGCGCTTGTCTGCAACCTCGGCGTTGTGTTAGAGAGAGCGCTCCAACGGACCCTCGAGAGGGGCCCAAGGGACCCCAGGGCCTTGCAGGGGCGTGGGCGGAAGTTGTGCTTCAAAGTTAAGAATTTTGGCTTGTTGATCGATCGGGATGGTCTGCATGATTGAAACGCGTCGATGCGTACGCATCGTAGAGCGAGAGCCAGATTCGCTGCGGTTCATGCGAGCTGACTTGACAAGTTGTTTTTTGCGAACATTATCAAGTGAGTCAGATGAAGGCTTCTGAGTATAGAGTGTTGGTGGAGGGTAGCAGCGTCGATGTGGTACACTGTGATAGATCACGGCCTCTGCAGCGCCGATCGCGAGGGAACAAAAGGAACACATTTTAAAGCAGGGAGCAACACAAACAAAACAGCGTCCATGTGCCATTTGTTTGTATGTGGTGGGCACAGGGACTGCAGCTGTGGGTGCCAGCACTGCAACTGTGGCGAAGCGTCTATGGCAGAAGTGAATGGAGTACGTGTGGCGGAGGCGCTGTCACAGAAGCTGAGCCAGGGCCGCATGGTGGCGCATGCACACCTCGCGTCGATGTAGTATAACCTTTTGTGTTTTCCAATCCACCGTGTTCTTGGCTTTACGAAGCGCCAGCACACTCATGCTGAGAGAAGCGTCCGGGCCATCCCCTCAGTGACTCAGAATGAAGAAAGCACACTGGGAAGCCGTGCCATCCATGTCGCAGAGTGCGTGTGCGACCGAGTCGCACTTCACAGGCAGGCAGCATGCCCTTGATGCCGGATTCTTTTTTTTTTCTTTCTGTTTTGTTGGAACCTAGCTGCCTGTGGCCACAGGCACAAGTGCCACACGAACGGTCTAGATGCCCGTCTCTGTGACTCTGCTGATGATGACGGACGGCACAGGCAATCGGCGGAAGCATCAGGCTGAACCGGTTCCCGGGCTGTGAGTGCGGGACGTCGTGGTCTGCAGCACAGCTGACAGCCAGCAACACTCAACATATCCGGCCCTGCAAGCGCGAATGCATCGTAGATACGCAAGCGCTCGTGAAGAGATGACAAGATATCACGCATGCACTACAATCGTGTTTGCACAAAGCATATGCATCTGCTGCCCACACTTTCGTGCGCAACGCACGCGTTCGCCAACGTTTCAGACGTCCAAACGAGAACGGGGTCCCGCGCGATGCTGTAGAATGACCCGGGGTGGCCACGATCCCGTTCAAAACTCCGCCTGTTCCGCAGCCTCATTGTTCACGTCCCGGAATGATCTGGTTAACATGATTGGCCGGCCACAGCTCCGCGTCGAACGGCTGCCCGAGTTCGCCATGAAGAAAGGGGATGTGCATGCGCATGTGCATGTATGTTCGCCGCGCATCAGTGCAGCAGATGGGCACATCTTGTGAGAGCGTAAAAAGAGGAGGTCACACACAGGGGAACTTGAGCAAGGTATTCCCGCACCGAACATCCGCAGCCCTGCAGCCTCGGACCAAGTGCTCGAGCATCACACGCCGGATGCAGCTGCCGGTGATGGGCGTCTCTTTGCGGCGCGCGTAATTGCAGCATGCAATGACCAAATCAGATTCTGTACGGCTGCTATGCGTGAGGTCAGCTTGATTCGCTCCAATGCAGAGGGCGTAAACTTTGCG
>JALKAD010000143.1:637560-655887 GCA_024500015.1 Ulva compressa | reverse complement strand
ACCAGCCACTAGTCTTCGAGGCCTCACATGCACAACTCAATATTACTGAGTAACGGCAGGCGTGTGGTGTGCAGACATGCAGCAGCGTCGCGGCCACAGTGGCCCGCCTGAACCTGACCACGTTGTTCGATTCGTTCCAGTTTGCTGCACCAACAGCTCCCGTGCGTTTCTCCCATCTGTGCCCCATTGTATGCCCCACTCTCCCCACCCCCTCAGCTACCTCCATGGAGTTGGAACTCCATCATCGCACCCTCGAGGTGATCACACATGTGCATGTGTACTGCACTACATGCGGTATGGCCCATGCACATATGGTCAACATATGGTCAATGAGCCACCGTGAGGCCAGGTTGACCTCGCAATCAGGCGCACGCCTAAGCAGACATGGCCAGATGGCAGGACGTGGCGCAGCTGCTAGTGTGCGAGTTCATCAGCTGGGGCCCCCTGGGCTGATTGTTGCCCGCACTGCATGTCACCATGGCATGTCACCGTGGCTGTCATCTGAAGTGGACAGTGGTAGTGCTGTGAACGGCTCTAATATGTCAAATCGACGAAATTGCGGAGCAATGCGTAGGCCGTGTTGTAAATGAGCACAGCTATGCAGGCCGATGTGGTCGGGGCATATTTTGCTGATTTCAAGTTGCCACCCGAACTGCGGGCGACAGTATTTGCGCCCACCAATGCGGCCTTTGCCGAAGTCGCTAAGCGGCTTGGCGGTGGACTGCCTGAAGAGGCTCGGGTCCAGGGAAACGTGCGCTCTTATATATCACGCCCTCAACAGCCTCCTGAATGCATGTGACACCTTCCTTGCGCCGACCACAGCAGAAAGGCAGCACACAGCACACAGCACGTCTTGACCTGCGGTCGCATGATCATGTCATGGACATCACCGTTTTCTAGATCTCATGATTCCTTCTGTGCCGCTGCAGGACGTGCCGCCGACCTTGATGCGTATGATCATGACCTACACCAGTTCCTGCACAGCTCTGCACTGTACACGTTCCTTGCCGATCTGGCAGTTCCATATATAGGGGTGCTGTGGCCGATGCCCGTTTGGGTGTGGCGTGATTCCCGAATTTTTTCCGGTTTTTGTTTGTTTGTTTTTTTTTTATGTGTCCCTCTCATGCCCAGAAGACACTGGCAGAACAAGCTTGTGGCCGCCTGACATCGGATTCATACTGCTTTCACTGCGTGCGCACTGCTGCAGATTATTGTGGGCCATATCGTTGGGGGAGAGTTGTTCGCCGAGGACATCTTTGCGGCTGTCAGAGCTGCCGGAGGCTCTCTCACCCTGACGACTATTCTCAGTGTCCCCATCACAGTCACCCTTGACGGTGCCGACCTGTTGCTCACGTCCGTCGGCCTGCCTGCCCCGGGCGCCAAGCTGGTGATGACCGACGTCGAGACATGCGCCGGGGTCTTGCATGTCATCGATGCCGTGCTGCTGTATGCGCCGCCGGGGGGCTCTGTGACTTTGGTGACCAACGATATCCTGACCCTCCCGGGACCGCCGCCGGTAACCCCACAAGTACGCACCGCACATTGTCTGACATGCCTGCTGTGCAACTGTGTACGTGACGTATTTGTGCATGTATGCTTCCCCACTGGCATATGCTAATCGCAGGTCCCATTGACGTGTGCATGTAAGGCAACTGCATTGGCTGGCAGCGAGATTCACCAGGCGCACCCCGAACGCGATGTTCAACCTGTAGTAGTCAAGGCGGTGTGCTAGGCATGCTGTGCTATGCATGCATGCGGTGCTGTATTTGTGTGGGCCTACGTGCATGGGCCGGTGTGCATGTAATCCAAGGAACGAATGCGTGTGTCAGGATGCAGCAGAGTACATGGATGCCGAGCGACGCATCAGCGGCAGCAGCGACAGGCACGCGCATGAATATTCTGCCCCTGATGTGGACGGATGTGCTTGCAGGATTGCCCCGCGGTGGGTGAGGCGGCCACGGAGCAGGGCCTGTCAGAGGTCCTGCAGGCTATTGTCCGGTCTGCCTCGACCCTCTTTGTGCGCCCCCCTCCCCACCCCCTGACCTGACCCTGATCTCCCTCTTGGGGGCCCCGATCGATGGCCGCCCCATGCTCCTCAGATGTCAATGTTCCTCGAGCTGACAGGGCAGGGGTGCTCCGGTCATGTCATCATGACAGCAGTTGTGCCGCCTGTGAACGTTATTGTATATTGAGGCACGGCGTTTTTTTTTTATTTTTTTATTATGTGTTTTTTTTTATTTTGGTGGTGTAGCTAAAACTGCAGCACAGATAGAAGAACAGGAGGCAGGCTGGTCATAGTGCACATCTATGTGTTGCAATCTCATGCAGCGTGTCCAACCAACCGTGTTACCATATGCAGAGAACGGCCGAGGGGAGGGCAGTGCTCGCTGCAGTGGCTGAGGACGACGTGGTGGCACCCTCGGATCGGGTCACGGTGTTTCTTCCCAACGATGCAGCTTTTGCTGCCGCCATTTCCGCGTTGGGTGGCCAGCTGCCTGCGGCAGAGCTCGCAAATGTGTGCCTCCACCAGCGCTCCGATTGTCGTTGGTTTTGCCATGCAGCACAGCTCCATGCAGCACAACTCCATGCAGCACAACTCCATGCAGCACAGCTCCATGCAGCACAGCTCCATGCAGCACAGATCAGAGCTGTCCACACCATATACATCTTTCCATGTGCACCTATTCATGCACATCTTTCCATGCGTACCTTTACATCTCCATGTGCATCTTGCGACCATTGTCAGCATGTGAACCATGCCACAGTGGCTGGCTTACATGCCTTGCCTGATGGAGGAATGCACCTCCTCAGTTCAGCACGCTGCGCTGCGCGGCTTCGGCCCCCCTGTAGATACATCCGGGTAATCTGCCCCACCGTGACGTCGCCCTGCACACCTGCGCGGCATGCTGCGTGCTACGGCCTTCAGCACCTGCCACGCCATTGTGGCCGTGGACATGCTATGGACGCTTTGTTGCGCCCGTTTGCCACCGCTTATCCAGCGCAGGTCAAAACGCGCCTGGCTGCATATGTATGTCCGAGCCTTTTCATGCAACCTGCCTCCAAGCTCGCACCGCACGTGGCAGTACTGCACAGATGAAAAGTTCACACGCTGACTCATGAGCTCATGACCCGCCAAGTGCTGCATGCACAAACCCCCTCTAGAGCCATCACACAGCGAGGTTGGATCCATCAGTGCCAGCAGTGTCCCACAACGTCAAGCCACAACATCTGTGCAGGTGCTGCTGAACCATGTTGTAGCGGGCGATTTCACCGCGTCAGCGATCTTTGCCGCCATCGGGTCGCCAGGCGGCTCTGCGGAGCTGACAACGCTGGCTGGCGGCACCCTCATTGTCACCACGGGTGCCGCCACCGGCGGAGACGGGGACTTTTTGTTTGTGACGTCGCCCGGCATACCGGCACCCGGCGCAAACATCGTGCAAGCCGACGTCATCACCTGCAGCGGCCCCGCACATGTCATCGACACTGTGCTGCTGCCCGCATAGCCACCCAGCTCTGCAGGCTGTCTCTGTGAGCTCATGCGTGTGTCTCGCAGGCACGAGTCCCCGAGCAACTGGTGGTAGCTGACAGTGCGTAACAATTGTGGAGTGCATAACAATTGTGGAGCGTAATGCAGTCAACTTGCAAGTCATGAATGTGGGTCAAGGACCATTGTATAGATGTGCTCATTGGGTAGGTGGTGGTGCGCTTGTGTTCAGAGTGCTAGCCTGCTGTGTGGTACTGCTAGCATCAGAGATGCCATGTGATAAGTGCAAACACTGCTCATGAAAGTGGTGCCTAGTTCTTGCTGTGAGGCGGATCAGTCGTTCAGCTGGTTCATCTCTCATGTTGTTGTCCGCTGGCATGGTTTCACAAGTCAGGGCAGGCAATTTCCTGGATGGCAACATTCAGCGGCCGGTGAGGCGCCTAGGGAGTGGTATTGCCAACAGTATGTGAAAGCAGAAATTTCCCATCAAGTGTGTGCATGGGAGGTGCCAATGTGTGACAGAGTGCCAATTGCACTCATTGATGGCCGCCCCGATCGCAGCGGCCCCCGCAGCGTGGCGACCTCCTGGCATTTCTCACCACGCGCATGGCGCTGCTGGATGTGAAGGTGATGCACCCGCTTGCTAGGTCGCATGTGCGCGGGGCGGCACGGGAGGCTGGCGCGACCGCTGAGAAGGGCGAACGGCAAAAGCACGACAAGTATGGCGCCATCACAGGTGCCGCCCAGTTCATCCCGCTCGTGCATGAGACGTATGGCAGGGTTGGGCGGGATGCGTACCGCTTCCTCCAGACAATCGCGGAGATAGCGGCGGGGCACGGCGCGGTGTCCAAACGCACTTTTCTGCTGAATGCCATGCGCGACCTGTCCACAACATTGTGCCGAGCGCTGGCGCGACAAGCCCGGGCGGCCGCGCCCCTCCGCGCTAGACTCGTCGGGCGCGCGCTGCTGGCGGGCCTTCCTGTCCCCACGGACGGCCTGCCGGCGCTGACGGGCCATCGCGCATAGGCTTGCGTCGTGGCCTCCCCCCGCCTCCGCCCGTTGAGCTCTGATCCCCCGCCCCCCCCCCCCCCCCCGCCCCCCCCCCCCCCCCCCCCCGTCCCTCCTCCTCCCTCCCTCTTCCCTCCTGCCCGCGCACGACCGCCATTTCTCCTCTGCCCCCCTTCCCGGCCACCGCTCGTACAGCCTGGCTGGCTGTGGCTGCAGCCCCTGGGACCGGTGCCTCGCGGCTTCGGAGATGGCCGTAGCGCGCGGCTGCGCGCCCATGTAGCCTGATGGTGTCGAGTAGGCGCCCGCCAGTGGGCCTGGAGCGTGCTGACTGTGTTTGGGGTGCGCATGGAGTGTGTGGTACTGCGCGGTGCTGCGCTCGGTTCATGCGTTGTTTGTGTGTGTCTGTGTGTGTATGTGTGTGTGTGTGTGCATGCGCGTGTGTGTGTTCGCTTTCATGGCAGCGCAAGTTTGAGCGAAATCGTTCTGGCATTAGCTCGTGCGGAGAGTAGCCTTGGTACTTGCGATGGGCTGTCTGCCTTTTTGCGTGTTGCCTGGTCTGTTGCCTCGGCGCTGCTGGGTCCTAGATCTATCACCGTGTAACACTCTTGATGGGCATGCATATGGCTGGAGCATAGTCGAATCATTGGAGACTAGCAGAGTGATCCAGCTTGGTGTTTTCTTGAAGATGAAAACAGAGGGATTGTAACTCTGTGACGTGTCTCACTCTGTAGACCCGAGCAACGCTGCAAAACAAATTGTGTGCTACAGGAGGACAATACCAGGTCCAGCCCACCCTATAGCGCTAGCCTGACATAACATGAAAAGTACGACCGGATTGAATGGCGCCAGCATGATTTTAATCCTAGACATTTGTCATACAACTTGAAGCCCGTTGTGAAACACCAATGCGGACTCTTTGTCGCTTTGTCGTATTCCCAATACCGGCGAACAGGCGCGACTTCGTCGTAGTCGAGCTCGTGATCATGTCCCATTAACCCCTTCCGCTTGGAATCCCCGAAAATGTAACGGACCTGCAGCTGCGTAGCTACGTCGAGCCGAAGCCATACTTGGCCTGTGCACAATGCATTTGGCCGGTCGCGTACATGAACAACCGTGACTAGCCGACACTATACACAACGATGAGATATCTCATCGGTGATACCTATGTTGAACACGCTGATATAGCGGCCAGGCGCGCGCTGTCCCGCATCGCTGCCGGTCGTGCCAAATGCCGATAGGTGTGGGCAGCCCAGTAGCCGTGGCGCGAGCGGTGGCTAGCCCCGATGAAGTTAAGCATTTAATTACCAATGATCAAGCACTGAGGCGTTGGCTAGGCTCAGAGCTGCCGTCGTAGCTACCGCCACCTGATTCTGAGGTGCAACTTACAGTGGCCCAACCACACCAAGGCACCAGGAAGCTAGCCGCCGGTGATGGAAACTTCTAAAAATGTTTGGGAAATTCTGAGCCTAGCGGCCACGGCTTAGTCGTCCTCATCCGCCTGGGCTGCACACTGGTGTCTGCCAATAACAGAGGGGTTGTGCTTCCCTATGCATGGATGCAGCTGACCAAAGCCTGATATGACATAACAGCCCTACTTGGTCACAGAAACTGCGTCCACCTTGGGCTGATTGATGCCACAGGCATACGGCTGTCACATGCCTAGTGCTTCTGGCGAGCCCGGGCCCCTCACATCGCAGAACAGGCCGGAAACCGCATCCTTGACATCATATCAACCACTGCTGAAACACTGAATCCCGCCATATAGCTGTAGACCCGCCACTGTGGCTGTTTGGGAGCCCGCAGCTGCATGGGCCACTTTCCCGAGCAGCTGCATGGGCAAGTGCAGCTGAGTTTGAGGCTATCATGATGGTATCGTGTCCACCTTGGCAAGCCATAAATCATCTCAAGTAAGATTCATTGGGAAACCATACCGCGGCTTGAGTACGATTCAGCTGGTCGAACCACTCAACGCACAGTGACGAAGTTTGCCAAGACAAGCACCTCCGATGGGGCCAGCTCTAAGTAATACACAGTATTTATCACATCATCCCCAGGCGCCGAATTCAGGCTACAATGCATCTGCGCTGCTATATAAGCTGTACAAACGGCGCAATGGATGACACAGCTGTGCACATTACACGAATTACACATTACATTGACCGGCCAAACGTTCTGCACGACCTCCACCTGTCAGAGATTGGCACGGTACAATCAGCAGCAATGCCAATGTGCTGCCAGTCTTCGTGTACTTGCAGAAACCTCGTTCTCGTTGTGGCTTTCGATTGCAAGCAACAATCGTGATGACCAAATTCTCATGCTCCGCAGCAGCCTGTGCATGTTCACAATTCGAAGATAAAAGCCCCACAACTTGGGCGTTACCTCCAAAAAATTTTTTGATTCTATCTGCAGTCCCATCTTGGCTGGGGCGGATGAACTCTGTTCTGTAAACAATGGCTGTGAAATAAGAAACAGAGCCTCGGCGTCAGCTGGGATAGCGGCATAGCAGTTACTCATGGTTTTGAATCGTGCATCCCAACAATTGTACTTCCCAGCATGCGTGGGACCAACTGTCGAGCACCACGACCAACTCTTGAGCTGCTGGCCGGTGCACCGGTACGGCGGTGATCGACGCAGCGCTGTGCCCATCTCACTACAGAGTGTCAATTTTCTAGTTAGCAACACGAGCCATGCAGTTGCTGATGCACTGCAGTCCCATGATGCGATGAAAGTTTGCCTGCTCCTGCCGGATGTTACCCACATACCGTACATGTGGAGCAGTCGCCGTCGTGGACAAGATGGCCTGTGCTTCAGCTGGCAGAGATTGCATCTGCAGATTCCTGACCGATCCTTTGTTGCAGTGGCCTTCGCCTGGTGGAGAGAGATGCCCAAAGCGCGGACGGGCCCATTGATCGTGGTGCCATCCCGCCGTACGGACCAAGTACACCAGGGACCCTTAGGCACACATTTTTTCCATCAATATTGATTCTAGGCTATGTGCGATCCGTAGTTTGCGGACCTTGTACCAGTGGCAGCGCTGACGACTGCAGCAGTTGCCCACTGGCCCGGTGCCCTTGCGATGCACCGACACGCCCGGGAAGCATACTCGGCTCAATCTCCTTCCGTGTGGCGATCATCAGGGACGAATGATGCACAGTTTCGGAAGATGTCATGTGCATGCTCAGACAGCCAGTGAAGAACTTGCATCTGTACGTCTGACACGCCCTGGCACTTTAGATACTCGGAGAACGCATTACCTCGTCCATACGATGCTCCATAACGGCATGCTTCTCCCATATGTCACCGGTGGGAAGTGTCCTGACCTAGGTAGATAGGTCTAGCGCGCTATAGCGTGGATAGTCGTTCCGTGCATGCGTGCACGTTTGCCGGCAGCTCGAATTTGCAGCTTGTGCTGCGTTGCATGCACACGAGCGCTGTACTAGTGACGGATCAGGCTTCCAACACTGTCACAAATCAGCCGTTCGATCAATCAGGCATTCGCTTACTGATGTACTACGCTGGATATCCTTCCAGGCGTTTTACGTCTCCGGCGAATGAAACGCGCTACCTCTGGCCGATCGAGCACATCGCAGCAGGCGCATCTAATGATTTGAGGTTCTGCTGTCATACTGCTTGGCCTGGTAGGTGGCTGGCAGTCCTGTTGCTGCATCTATTTCCTGCTCCGCGCGCCTGGCACGTCCAGCACTGTGGCACTGGCGCACCCGCAATTCCAGTATGTGTCCGGCACCTTCAAATAGCATACCGGGGACGCCTATGGTGCTGTCACCGCCAGGCCTGGTTGTCTGCTAGGTTGCAAGTGCTGGTCTGATGCCCAGCTGTAGCAGGCTCCATCGTCTGTCTCTGGGCTGATGCGGTGCTGCCTCTCGCACCCAGCAAGCCTTGCTTTGCACTTCTGTGACCGGATCGAAGAGGATGTTGCTCATGTGTAAGCTTCTGTGCCTATAGCGGCTGAATACCACTGCGCTTTCTGTTCGAGCATGACTGGTACAAGCACTCACTAGATCGGCCACTGACAGCTTCAAATGACGCCCTAGACACGTCATGACTGCCCATGTCAAACAGATATTCTGTTGCGATTGTGCGGCAGTCTGTTGTTGTGTTGCCATTAGTCCGGGTCTTGAAAATCCTGTGGCTTCCACGTCAACCCTTCTGACCTCCGACCAATCCACCAACGCTGCCACTAATTGTCATGTACGCTGCCAATGGCCAAACCTTACACTGTGTTGGAAGTCCAGGCGCTCTGCCCCTGGTAGATCGAAAGCATACTGCCACTGGCAGGGCAAACACATTGCCTCCAGGCTTGGGCGGTGACGGATTTTGCCACTGGCATGTCACACCCTGTGCCATAGGCAGGTCCAGCATACTGCCACTGGCAGCTCAAACACAGGTCCAGGGGCGAGTCAACCATGATGCCAGCGATGGATTATGCACTTTGCTGCCGGCAGGTCTTGGACTGCGCTACGTGCACATAGAACATACCACCGTTGGCATTCGATGCAATCTGCCTCTGGCACGCCCGACCAATCCGATCCAGCCACAGCGAGTCCATGCACTTGGCTGCTGGCAGATCAAAGCTCTGCCACTGTTTGATGATGCAGAGCGGTCTGCCAAGCTGAGAATGTGATACCAAAGAACACAACTCAGCCACAGTTGCCCATGCAGCTGGATGTTCATGGGCCCAGTATGCATGACAGAGATGCCTTCATCGATCCATTCGCTTGTTCTTGCCACCGCTTGTTCTTGCAACCACTCGTGAGAGCATTGCGGCGGAACGCACGACTCCCACTCCGCACGGGCCCGGGGGCCGCCTTGACGACGACCATCAGGAGGTGCAGTCCGCCCTGTCGCGCCTGGGTAACCACAAAGCGGCGAGTGCGGATGGCATGCCTGCTGGACTGCTGAAATACTCTGGGCGAGCCGGGCTTGCGATGTTGACTAGTCTGTACAACGCCGTCTGTAAAGCCGAGCGTATTCCGTCGACCTTCAGACAAGGCGTAGTGGCACACCTTCCCGGGAAGGTCCCCGGGCCCAAGGGTGGCGACAGTGGCGACTGCAGCAACTACCGGCCGCTAACGCTAATGCCTGTCATAGATAAGCTCTTTGCGGCGATTGTGTCTGCGCGCCTGATGGACGGCCTCGCTTTGCACGACGTCGTTCGACGGTCGACCAGCAATACGCCTTTCGCCCTGACAGAGGGAATCCCCAGGCATTAGCCACTCTGATGCACACGATCCGCCGCCGCACCCAGGCTGGACTGCCCACATTTGCATGCTTCTTCGATGCGGCAAAGGCGTACGACTCGGTCCCGCACGACCTCCTCCTGTACCGGTTGATCCAGAAATGCGTCACTGGCAAAGCGTTCGCTGTTGTGGACCGCATGTACACATCTGCCTACAGCTATGTCCGGATCGACGGCGTACTGTCGTCCGCGTTCCCTGTGCAGCGTGGTGTGGCTCAGGGCTGCGCTCTGTCGCCGCTCTTGCATGCTGTCTTCATTGACAGTGTTCTTGACGACCTGAGTGCTTTGCCGTCGGATGGCCTGGTATCTATTCCCGCCCCCGGTTGGGAGCGTACACTCCCGGGCCAGGCTTATGCTGATGACCTCTGCGGTTTGGCCGCCACGCCAGGGGCGCACAACGTGTTGTGGACGTTGTGCTCGCCCACAGTCGGCGGTGGACGTGGTCCCTGAACATACCGAAGTCGGTGCTGACGGTGTTTGGCCCCATCGCCGTGCGGCGCGCCGCGGCGTGAACATGCGTCGGTGCGGCTGCGCTGGGGCTCGGACCTGCTGCCCCAATCTGCCCTGACAAAATCACCTTGGGCACTGCTGGCCATGGCAAGTTCCGAGGATTGCAGAGTTTTGTAGCACAGCAGGCGGCGGCTGCGGCCCGGGGCTGGCGTGCACTGGGCAGAGGGATGCCTACATTACAATGCGTACACCGTACTGCTGCGACTAAGAGCGCGATCGTCCGTACTCGAGTGGCCCCTTGCATGCCTTACAGCATGGAGCTGTGGCCTGTCTCCGCATCTGGTGCGGACTTGGATGCTGTTCTCATGGCAGCGGCTAAGGTGGTGGCTGACACCCGCTCTTTGGAGTCTTGTTCTGCTTGGGTGAGAACTGGAAGCGTGTCGAATGAGGTCCTTCAGCTTACGGAACTGGATATGCTGGCCTGCGCTCATCACTGCCTTTTCTCATACGCGGCAGCTCACCTGCGACCCCGTGACTGGCGCCGCGAACTCTGCTCTGCGTGCGCGCGCATGACCCCCTGCCAGCGGAGGTTGCTACCAGTTTCCATGCAAGGATCTCCCCTGACTACTGGGCACGGTGGTGCGCACCTCCATGCACAACCGAGATGCATGGCTCCGCCGGGAAGCTGCCGCGTACGAACTCGCTATCGCCCACATGCCGGTCCGCAGTGACATCAGTGCACGTATGGAGGCGCCTGAATCGATGGTGACGTGGGTGGAACCACTACAATTCGCAACTCTGACGTCCGGGCTGGCATCACCGCTTGCAATTGGGCACGGCAACAGCGCTATGTTGGCGCTCCCGTCTCTGCTGTGGAGGTTTGGCCCCTCGCTGGGCGCCTCAGGAAACGTCCTCGCCCTCCCCGTCTCCTGCGCAATCCGCTTGCTCCGGGGCTTTGCCTCCCGGACTCTGGTGTTGCGCCATACACACGGAGGGGGGCTATCACTCAGTCCTATGGTACTCCCAGTCCTGTCGCGGACACCAGAAACATCCCAGACTGACTTTGGGAGCACTATAGGGCATAACTAGGTACTCTGGGAAGGGCTGCGGGCCGTTTGGGGGATGTGGCGAAAGCCCCAAACCGGACGACCTTTTCGGTCGAAAATGCCATGTTTCCCCAAACTGCCTCAACGAGGCCCCAAACTCGCCCCAAAGCACTGCCATCGTTCCCAAAGCATACACAACACTTAAAAAGCACTAACAATTGGTCGCACTTGCACCAGCTTGTATAGTACCTGGTCTCGACCGTTCGTGATCCGTCTGTGGTCCGCCGGCGTGTCCGCCATGGGTACCGACTGTACACACTTGGTGTACGGACCGCTGACAGAGTGTATTAGTCTGCTCAAAGTAATGTATAAGGTAAAAAGCAAGGGGCTTGAGGAGGATCAGCACGCCGATGTGATCGGCGGTGCGGTTGGAGTGGCGCAGCAACATGCACAGGCCATCTCGAAAGGCATAGTCATCGTGCAGTGACCTGTGTAGGTTCGTGAGACTATCCAGGCAATGTAGCTGCCTGATCTACGTTATTGTTTCTGCAGTGTGAGCTATATGAGCATGCCATAGTGCTTGTGCTGCAATGTGGGGCTGGTCATAAGGCTGGTGAGCGTATCCGATGATAGAACTCTTACCTCCAACTGCATGACTGCGATCACAAAGCACTACAGCATGATCCAATTCATTGAATGTGCAATATCTCATCGTGCACATGTCTTCCATGAGCGTTTCCCGCCAGATAAGAGGGGTCACCTGTCTTCTATAGTATACAAGGAGCATATTGCAACCTACCTCACACTACGACATTTCACAGGCAGAGCAAACTCAGCTCAGGCGTACACGAGTGACTACGCAGCTGTGAGCAGTCTAGTCTGCCCAACGTTTGCCCCTGTGGCCACGTGATACCTTCCCATACGTGAAAGGTTCAAGTATAGAACATGCCAACTTCCTCGTTAGTGGGGCATTTCGGCCCATTCTTTTTCCAACACCCTTGTAGTGCAGTACTCGATATTATAGGCTCACTCCCATGGCCAGCAAATTTCAAAGGTGAGAAATGAAGAAGGCAGGCTGCACATTTCAGATCTGCATGCAGCACCTCCCACTGGTGTATGCCTGGCTACACACGGTGCCCACTGCTGTACCACACACGTAAATACATATTATTATGTACAGTAAGGGACCTATCTGTGTTGCCCAATGCTATCAGTCCACCAAACACAACGCAGTTGTCACCATGAATGTGGCGTTATACAAGGTGCGAGCGGAGCAGAGCAGCTCCACCCACCTCAGTCTGCATACTACCCAGCCCACACGTCCTCCAACCTAGGAAGAGGTGTCCACACGGGTCCCTGGTGGCGTGAGGCGTCCCATTAAGTGCATGCATACACTCTGATCAGAATCAGGTCATTCGTGTGCCCCGTAGCCGAGTTTGGGGCGCCCATAGGCCATTTGGGACATGTTACAGCACTGTCAGAGAGTTTGGGAAGATTTGTCCAAAATCCCCAAACAAAGAGACGTTTTTGGCCCAAATGTACCAGTTTCCCCAAACGTCCAAAACAAGCCCGCAGCCCTTCCCAGAGTACCTAGTTATGCCCTATAGTGCTCCCAAAGTCAGTCTGGGATGTTTCTGGTGTCCGCGACAGGACTGGGAGTACCATAGGACTGAGTGATAGCCCCCCTACACACGGTCCCTGTCCTGCGTTGTCTACCCTATTCTGTCACTACGTTCTTCCCACCTTCCTGGCGATTACGCTGTGCAGTACGGCGATGCGCGCCGCCCCCATGCGTGTCTCCTTTTTGAGTGCGAGGTGCATGAAGCGCAGCGCCAATTTGATACTTCCTGGTCCATACTGGGTGATGAAGCACTTGCTGTAAACACGTCGATATCAGCCGCCGCAGGACTGCCTAATGAGTACTTGATTGACCATGCTTGCATAATCCGCTTACGTACCACTATCGCTTTGTGATCTTAACCTCCTCATACCGACAGCTTTGTATGTTGCTGATCCGCGTGAGCACAGGTGGCGCCACATCGAACATCTCCTTCTGTCATGCCCTTGTGTTCACCCTCCCGGAGATGGTCGTGGTGTTGCCTGTCTGTGGTCTGATCTCGTGCGCGCTGTGGCTGGTGACGTGGCTGCACGTGCCATCATCGACCGTGCTTTTCCGACTGCGCCCGAGTGTGATGGTGTTTTGACTGCGTGCACTGTTCCTTTCCTCCTTGACCCCGCGCTGCCCTGCCTTCCTGTGTCGCCCAGCCCGCTCATGGCCTCTGCTGTCGCCTTGTGGCCGCTTTCCTGGCCGGCACGGCTTCCCGGATTTCCGCCTTGTGCGCGTCTGCGCCCGTTGCTGTGTTGCCTGTGTGGCTGCCGCGTTGGGCCCGGCTGCGTGTATGGTCGTCTGAGTTGTGCGCATTGCTCGAGCCTGCGCGTGCCCCCTCTGCTACCCTGTCTGATGTGTCTGAGCGTGTTGACCGTTCTTCCGCCCCTGTCCGCAGGAGTACTGTGGCCGATGCCCGTTTGGGTTTGGCATGATGCCCGATTGGGGGGTTTTGTTTTTGTTTTTTTTCCATCGTCCACATGTCCGGCCACACAGCATAGTCTTCGCGCCCTTTGGGCCCGGCCCTAAGGCCCCTGCCAGGCGGCTGCCAGTGGGGGGGGGCTGGTACGCCCTGCCCTGCGGGTGGCGTGCACCCCCGGGCTCTCATGGGCAGGGGGTCCGAGGTGGAGTGCTCGAGTGAGGCTGGCTGTGGTGGTGGTGCTGCTGTTGGGAGGTTGGTGGTGGCCGCGTTTCCTGGGGGCAGGCGGTAGTGCGAGGTGTGGACGGTCGATGTGTGCGGCCTTGGCGTGGTTGCAACATGCCGCAGTGGTGGGGTGCGGGGCATTGCGCGTGTGTGGATGCATGGGTGTGGTTGTGTCCGAGTCGGTTGTGCCGGTTGTGTCGGTTCGTTGTGGCTTTTCGCCTGAGACAGGTGCTGCTTGTTGCTGTCTGATTGCGGGGGTTTTGGTCGTCTGCTTTCCTGCTGTTGCCCTCGCTGCTGGGTTGGGGTCATCTCAGTGAAACACAGCATAGTTTTAATCTTGCATGGCCTGTCATCCCTCAGCTTGGTGTAATGGAAGTGACCAGCCTGATGGCTTGTGACAAGCTTGTTTGTGCTTGCCTGGCCCTTTTCCACACTACTGACTTTTTCTATGCAAGTGATTGGTCATGTGCTGCCTTGCAATGGGTTGCATTTCAAACGAAAGGTCTAAATTCACAACCGACTAGTGACCGGGCACAAGCCCTCAGCCACTGCAGCTGTCTCCGCTGAGCTGACAAGGGACTGCTCACGATCAGTCAAGTGCATGCAAGGCTCAACACACAGTTCAACTGCATCAGAGCCGTGTCAGAAAATTGCGACCGCTTCCAGCAGGATTCCAGTGTAGATAGATATTTGTCTGGCAGGCCCGTCGTGGCACATCGATGCGAACGCTTTTTCGCTTTGTCGCGTTCTCAGTATAGCCGGCTTCGTTATTTTCGAGCTCTCACGATCATGCTCCATGACCACCTTCCGCTCCAAGTTCCCGAAAATTTGACGGACTCGGAGCTGCGCAGCTGCGTCGACGTCGAGCTGCAGCCAAACTTGACCTGGCCCAAACTAAAAGGAATCGGCCAAAACATGGTCAAATTCACAATCCGAGGATACAGAAGCAGCACGTGCAGCTGCATGCACCAGCAGTGACCGGCCGGCGAGCCATGGTGGCCACCATATGCATCTTCCGCGTGGGAGCAGCCTGAAGCAGCCTGAGGTCGCTTGCTGTGATCTGCATCCTGCACAGCTGTGGGAATTACGCAGATATTATACACGAAAACGGGATCACAGCCGCTGTCGATCGTCAGTATCATGTATATGCCCGCGGTCAGCGGGCAATGCACCGAGATGCGCACTCGGTTACAGCCCAGCGAGGGGGCCTAGGCATCAGCTCCCCCTTGAAGGTGCGGCTTCATCATGCATGGCTTAGTGATGATGCAAGTCATGCTGTCTCCAGCATACTTGAGCATAGGATGCGCACCTGATATCCGACGACGCGTCGCTGAGAGTTCGATATTTCACGGGGGGGCATGCGCTTGGTTCCGCATGTGCTGCCGAGGTGGCGATTGGCCAATCAATTTTCCATGCACTACTTTTGGCCATGGCTCAGGCTCGTGTGCGAACGCAGAGCATCCTGCTCGCCACTCTAGCACTTATACAGGTTCCAGGCGCAATGTAAGTTCGTCAGACACCGGATTAATCTCGCTCATCATCCTGCACGGGTCCATCGTGCACGGCTCCAGGCTGACACAGCGGATACATCGATCCCGCATTCCCCTAGGCCTGTTCACCTTCGCCGCAGTCGTTTGACCGCTTCGCCTGACAGCAGCAAGGATGAAGAGGTGTCTACTGACAGCTTTGGCGCTGTCTGCATGGCCAAATGCTGCGTTGGCTACCACGGTGCGCGCGCCCTGCATGGCACGACTCGGCGATATGCCGTTTTGCGCTCGAGCAAGCCGTTGATGCTGCATCACCGCGCTCATCATGATCAATCCCGATGCCTTGCTACACCGACACCAGACGCACACAAGTACAAATGAGCAGGAAATCTATCATCTTGTACAACTGTGAATCGTCGTGGGGCTGCGTGCTGCGTGCAGTCCTTGTGAGATACTGTGCTGCGTTTTGCAGGATGACTGCATTGCGCTCGGCGTCACAGCAACAGACGCGGGGCTGACGTCCCTCGTTGGCGCCATCACCACCGCAGCACCTGCTCTAGAGGTAAGCTCTACCCCTCGAACGCACTGTTCCTCAACGGTTTTTCGCCTGTGAGAACAATACATGCAGGCGGAGTGCGCACTTGGGCCCGGCCGAGCGCGGCGGCATGCTGCGCACTGCTTTGGTGTTCGTGTGCACACATGCGGGCGCCTGTGCATGATCTTCTAGACGAGTCTCCATTCGCATTGTAGCTTTTGCATGCTGAACAGCGAGCAGCGGTTCGACGCAGTCGGTTCAAACGTGACTTAGACGTGCGTCACTCAGGTTTTATTATGATTATCGTAGCGCGATGGGATCCGGATGTTCCCCTTTTGAAAGGTTCGGCAGCCTGAGCTGTCACGTGTCCATATGCATGCCTGGCAATGTCATCTCGGCCAAACGCCACCGTACGACGAAGGTCATCGCGAGTATGCCTGTTCGCGCGATCGCGTCCAGCGCTCTAGAGGCGCTGCATCATGATGCACACATGCTGCTCCACTTGCAATCGCATGCATTGTCCAGTATGTGATGTCTCAGAGCCTTGCAGGCTCCCTATGCATATGCATTGCCATAATGTATTGTGACAATATTGTGACAATAATAATAAAGGGGGGCGTTATGGTATGATTTGGTCTGCTGTGCTTTGGTTGTCATAAATGCACTTGCATGGGCTGTGCCCATGATGCATGCATTGGCTCTCAAGTGTGCACACTATGTGTGCCAGTTGTTTGGGGTCTGGCACGGATGTCTGACCAACCACACAGCCCCTCTTTTTGTGTAGTGACAGGGGTGCACTCGCGATCGCCAAGGCGTGCACCTCTGGGCGTGCATCACCGGGTGCATCACCGGTGTCTGATGGGATCATTGGCCATGGTTAGGATTGCAATTACATGACCTCCGCTTGCAACTGTTCTGGCGAATTTGAGCAGCACAGCCATGCCGAAGCAGGCATGCACACATCCTCCTGGTGCATGTTCTAGAAGAACCTACGTTGATGGTTTCCGGGGCTGCCGCTTTCGACAATTGGGCATCAGTCGTTCGTACATGCTTCACACCCGCGTGCACGAGGGTTGTGTGGGCCACGTGGTCGCTGTTGCAGGCTTGGCGTGCTGGCCCAGATGCCTGCAGCTGCGTTCCCAGTGGTGGTGCAGTGGTGGTGTGGAGGTGCACGTGGTAGCTATGGTAGCTATAGACGGCGCTCCCGCCCCTATTGCTGTTTCGTGTGTCGCATGTGTTGCCCCCTCTCTCGCCCCTGCTCGCAGACGTGCCAAGTGATATCATGATGGCCAATGCCCGTCCGGGTGTGGCGTGATACATATCCTATTGTATTTTTTTTTTCAAATTCTTCAAATCATTCACGGCTTCAAATTTGGAGCAAAATTTGGAGCAACGGCTAGGAAAGGTCACGTAAGTATGCAGATTCCACAAGCTTGATTGAGAAGGTGGAATCAGGCCTGTAGTTTTGCCTGTAGAGCAGCCACATTTACCAGAGTACCATAGGGTTCACACGTGTAACACATGTGAGTGCACATATGTCGTGCATCTGTGATGTCGTTGGTACTGCAACCAGCTCCTGTGGAGAGTGAGTAGGTATCTCACTCTACCTCACTCTCAACATCAGTAGAGTGATGTACTGCAACCAGCTGAGAGAGCTCCGGAGCTGAGAGAGCTCCGGCCACCACGGGGCTGCAGTGCTGATATTGATACGCCACCATCATGCATCATGCTCGCCCAAGCAACAACCACATGTGAGCGTTTCCAATGGGGTGTCCCCAGAAAACATGTCCGTGCACGTGGGGCCTTGATCGCTCGTGCAGCATGCATGAACCTGTCTGTCAGGGTGGTCGACGTCCTTGCACGCCTCCTGTGGCCATGTGGTATGTCGAGCAAGCCTGCCACCTGGTCCGATCCACAATGTGCTCTCCTGTCCGTGCACACAGTTGTTTCAGACAACAGCTATTTCACATGCATGCAAATTTGCTCTGCAGGCTTCCGCAGAAGGCAAGGCACTGCTGGCAGCTGTGGGAGTCACCAAGAAGCAGCCCACGGATAAGCAGGTCACTGTCTTTGCGCCCACCAATGAGGCCTTCACAGTTGCCCTCGCGGCCCTCGGCTCAGCTGCAACCCCCGATGCGCTTGCTGACGTGCGTGCCGGTACCCTGTCGCCTCCTTTATGCATGCCAGGGGCTCTGTCAGTGCATGCATGAACACGCTCGCAGCAAAGGCTCCTCCGGTGCTCCCCCGGCGATCCCTTGACTTGCCTGTACAAATCCGTGGAAATTGTGGGTGTCGACGTGTGGCAGGCAC
>JALKAD010000143.1:615131-631767 GCA_024500015.1 Ulva compressa | reverse complement strand
CACACGAACCACGGCATTCGGCTCATCATGCTGATTGGGACGGTGGGAGGTGCAGAAGAACAAAGTGCATGGGCGATATGTGCAGCCGTGCACCTGGTCGTTACACCACGCTCAATATGGCCACGCAAAACGAATGTACACGGAATGTACATTCACATGTGTTGCATGGCCGATTGTCTAGAGGCCTCAGCAAGCTATGGCGCTTGGGCGGTTATGTACAAAGGCTGTTTGACACATGCACGGTGCAGCACCGTACAGGGCATGCACAGTGTGTACATACGTATGTATTTTCTCTACTGTATGGCGATCGGTGCTGCCGCCGTAAACAGGGGAGCTGTTGCTGGACTGCGACACTGTCATGGCATGTGCAGGCTGCATCGTGTTTTCCTCGGGGGTGGATTATTATAATTAAGGGCCGAAGGCCGCACAGAGGGGGGCAAGCAATCGACACCGTGTCAGCAAACAGAGGGGGGGGGGCTACGGGCGGTGCCACCGGTGGTCTAGACGCGATCGCCTTGCAGCGGCCACCACGTACAGCGGGGCGACCTGATGGCCTTCCTCACCACGTGCATGGCGCTGCTGGACGTGAAGGTAATGCACCCGCTTGCCCGCTCTAATATCCGCAATGCGTCGGATGCAGCTGGCACGACCGCTGACAAGGGCGAGCTCGGCAGAAGCACACCAAATACGGCGCCATCACTGGGGCCGCCCTGTTCATCCCGCTCGTGCATGAGACATACAGCAGGGCCGGGCAAGGGGCATACACGTCCCTTCATGCGATTGCGGAAGTGGCAGCAGGGCATGGCGCGGTCCCCAAGCGCACTTTCATGGTCAATGCTGTACGCGGTCTGTCCACGGCGTTGTGCCTCGCGCTGGCGCGCCAGGCGCGAGCAGCCGCGGCCCGTCCGTGCCAGCCCGGCCGGCCGGGCTGGCACTTATGCCGGGCCTGGCTGTCCCCGCTGACGGCCTGCCGGGGCTGACGTGCCACCGCAGATAGGCCGCCTCCCATGGCATTTCCCCCGGAGGCCTCATCCCCCAGCACACACTTCAGCCTGCCCGTCCCCTCCGCCCCCACCCCTCCTCCATCTCTCGCCCCGGCCCGTCCCCGGCCGCCGCTCGTACTTCAGCGTTTGGCGGCAGTGACTACGGCGCCAGCTGCAGGTGGCCTGGGGCTAGGGGCAATGGCCGCCACGCATGACCGCGGACCTACGCGATGGCGTGTTGCTCCCGCGTCCATACCCGCAGCTGTATACACTACGTAGTTGGCCTGGCACCGGCTGGGCGCCGTGGTCCCCTACACCTGGTGACCGTGCGTGGCACGTACATAGACTGCATGGTGTTGCGCTTGCTGCGTGCATTGTGTGTGTGCGCTGCTATTCCTGTTCCGGGTGGGTGGGGACCATTCTGGTACGGACGGTGACTGCGCTGCTTGTGCTTGTTTGTTCGTTTTGTTCGTTTTGTTCGTTTGGTTTGTTCACTGCTTTGTTCCTCGGCGCTGCTGAGGCCTTGATCTATCACAGTGTAACAAATCGGGTGTCCACATGCGCATATGGACACGCGTATGCATGTACTTGTACATGTGCTTGAAGCCTGTGCCCGTTTACGGCCCAGCATCTAGAGCTGCCTCCGTGCACTGCACAAGGATGGCATGCGGTACCTAGGAGCTCACTTGCGAGATTGAGATGGAGTTCACGTGAAGAAACCTCGAATAATAATTGAACTCGCGTGTCTGTCATGATCAAGATGTGTGTCTTGCGTGCTGCATGATATCATGATGGGCGACCCCTTTGATCAGACGTTGGTCTTGAGGCTGTGCTGGGTGGCTTCAGGTGTTTTATTAGGTGATGCAGGGCACGATGGGATGATGCAGGGTGCCCCGGCCACAGACCTGGCCACAGACCTGGCCAGAGGAGGCTCCGTGTGGTGGACAATGCATATGGGTCAGTCATCGTCATCGGTCTGAGAGCTGAGAGCGTCATGGGTCTGAGAGCACTCCAGATTGCAGGGCTGCAGTACCTGCTGTGCCTGCTGTGCTGCGCACAGCTGCCGCAACTTGAATTGAATGTGCCCGTAGAGCATGCATGCACGGGGCTGCACTGGCACTGCTGTGACTCACAGAAGACTCAAAGCTAGCTGCGCCAATAGCTAGTCCACCAAAGGAGGTCAGCGCATCGAGCGTCAAGCCACACCCCGACAGGCCAATTGACCAGCTTGGCGGAAGGTATATACCAGTGGGCGAGAAGCAAGGCAGGATCTCGAGGAGCAGCGATCAAACTAATCAACGGCATACCCAATATGAGCAGCAGCAGCAGCTATCACAGGAGTCATGGGTTACGCAGAGTGAACTGCATGCAAGTGTGCTTTAAGATCCGTGCACTGCTGCTGTTCAACGGGATTGCCACACTAGGATTACGAGGCCAGTACCGACGCAGGTCGGTACCAGATTTGGGTTGGTATTGTGCAGGTTGGTAGTGTGCCAGCTCACTTGGAATTGCAGCGGGCTGTGATGACTGTTATCACATTACTTAGCTAAGCGGTCTTGGGAGGTCAGCTGAGGGGAGGTGGGGCCAGGTGCCGATGCTGCTGCCAAGTGGCAGCGCTGCCGGCCAGTGGGTGCATCATGACCACATGCAGCTGTAGCTGCACCATGATCTCGAATGCATGCGGCAGATGCATGCATGTAAAGCATGGCAGGGGCTCGCCTTGACCTGCGAGCACTTCATGGCACGTGTACACATCGGTACCATGGCAGGCATATTGCAATGTCAGCCTCCCGTGCCTCCCGTGCCTCTCGTGCCTACGAGTCTGCGCCGTGAGTCTCCGGTGGTCTGCATCAGTGCCGGATGCCAGACTGGTGCCTCTGCTGCCTGCTGCCTGCTGCCTGCTGCCTCAGGTTTGTGGATGCAGAGCTGTACGACGATGGGAGCGTGGTGGCCTGCTTGCCACCTGCTTGCTCGGGCCGTGTGCTATAGCCAGGATCGTTCAGCAGCTATAGCTGGTGAACTGCACATGTTGGTGCAGTCACCAACGTTCAAGCTGCAGCCGATTCTCATCCCACAGGTGAGGCAACGACATCAGAGCGGCTGGCGGAAATGTGTTGGAGAGTTTGCCGGGATTGCGATGTATGGTCTGACAAAAGACCGGGGTCTTGTGCACAGCTTGTGCGCACTGTGACGGACACAGGGAGAAAACGTTCGTTTAACACAGGCGGGTGCACTGAAGCCGCTGCACGCTGTGACAGCCAACAAGACCTCCAGGTTACTCCTTAGGGATACTGTCTGTTGACAGTCGATCCAACCTGCTGTGTGAGGTGCCAAGGCAAGGGGGTGTCTTGCTTGTGGATGTGCAAGTGATCATGATGCGGTACTCTCGCAATGGGGTATTGGTTGTAGATCGCGTAGTGCTCGGAGTCGGGTACGATACGCTCCCACATGGCCACATCACAGACATGCAAAGGTGAGTCATGCAGTGTGCACAGCAGGCATCGGATCCGGGCGCGCTTGTTGCTCGGGAGTGGCCACTGTCAATTCCGGGACACCTTAAGCAACTCAATTGGCATCACGTGCGCCGTGGCCGGCGGAGCGCCACGCACAGGTCATTCCACGCATTGCTGTTGTAGAGGGCCGTGATGATCGCGAGCGTTCGTCGCGCACCGGTACCGTGCTGCTTTGAAACAAGGCTGAGGCTGAGCAGCACTCTCCATGGATGCCCGCTGATGCATATTACTTTGTCGCGTCCCTGCGTCCTGATTAAGTCGCAGCGAGGGATCACGTACGCTGCGTGTGTACAACTCCGTCACATGACCTAAGCCGCAAGTGCTACAACGTGCGCAACTGCGTGTCTGTCGCACTGTATTTCGTCGTGTCCGCGGCATTTCGACTAGCAGTGCAGGCAGTATCGGATTCTCATCGCGGCCTTTGCAAGTTTGCAGTGACATGGCATTTTTTGCGGCGCGCGAGTTCTGGCCGGGACCCCGTGAGGGGCGTGTGTGGCCGCAGATACTGGATGACCAATCGCCACGACAACCAGCTGAAACATCGTGGCGACGGTGCATTTGCGCATGATCCGAAGCCATTTTCACGTGCAGCACATCCTCCCTGCTTGCAAACCGTTTATATGCCCTCATCGCGTTGCTGCAGCTCATTACACAGTTTTCAATTGTAGTTCAGGTCGTATTTTGCCTCTTGACCCGCAGCAGTCACCGGTTGCCCTTACGCCATCCCTTCACGTTGCCTCGGACGGAACTCGATCGAAGCGACCATGAAACACTACCTCCTCTCCACGCTGGCACTGCTGGCCTTTTCACACTCTGCGCTTGCTGATTCGGTGCGCGCCTTGCCGTGGCTTGCACAACGCGCTGGTTATTGAAGCTGCATCGCGGAGATTGTTGGTGCGCTGGATGTGTGCGCGTACGAACGTCCAGCAGGGCAGGGGACAAGCTAGCAGTCCGCTGAGATTCGGTAGAGTCACTCATGTCTGTCGTGCAAGTTGCAAGCAGGAAGCCTAGCTGGCGCTTGGCGGCATCCTGGAGTCTCCGTGTGATGCACTTCACGGCTGACAGGTGACGTCGCCGCGTGTTTTGCAGGAGTGCACCCCTCTGGGCGAAGCTGCGCAGGGAGCAGGACTCACTTCCCTTGTCGACAGTATCACTGCAGCAGCCCCTGTTCTGGAGGTGTGTTCTTCCAGTCGCGCTGCGGTAGCCGGGAGTGCCCGATTACTACATCAAGTTGCCAGCCAGTGCTCGAGCGACGCAGCCATGGTGGCCAAGGGTAGCGTGTGGCGCTGGTGGCGCTAGAAATTGGCTGGGCACTCCGCACGTGCGCACGTTCACGCAATCGGGCATCCCGCACATGTGGCCATCATACCATCTTTCTCGACAACCAGTTTTGTCCGTTGCCGCGTGCGGCCTCGCTGCCGGTGCAGCGTGCGTATCGAACTGGTCGCTAGCTAGTGCTCAGCAGACAACCGCTTTCGCACTGCGTGTTGCAACGTTGCTGATGTACTTCCGATTGCCTACTCCATCGGTGGCAGAGTCTGGGCATCTTCCGCGTTGCTTGCTTGTGCCACCGTTGCACAAAAGCAGCTTGTGCTTCCTGAGAATGCGTGTTGCTGTCAATTCCTGCAACATATAGCTCCGCAGGACCCAGCCGTCCCTTTCGCGGCTCAGAACTAGACCACATCCCTGTGTCGGTGTACCTGCAGCCTCACTGCACTGTGTCCCGCCCACGCTTGCCTCTCTGCCAGTGTCGACGCTAGCGCTGATCATCGTGCTGATCAGCACCATTCCTCTATCCACACCTCATGCTAAAGTATTTTCAACTGATTTGCCTCGAGACACTCTAGAGCTGAAGCCATACGAGGCGAGCACGGCCTCGCCTCCGTCGAAATCCCACCAGCTCACCATCGAGCAACACTCGTGCCACCAGGCCATCAGGCTCATGTCTTTGCGATCACATGTGCTTCACCTTGACTCCTGGGTCCACCGGAGATGCCAATGGCCGTACAAACATGGCGCTTGCTGCGACTTACACTGCGAAATCTGAATTACAACTTACAATGCACAATCTACACTCTGCAGGGCTCCGAGGCGGGCCAGGCGCTGCTGGCAGCCGTGGCCCTCACTGATGAGCAACCCGTGGATGATCAGGTCACCGTCTTTGCCCCAACCAACGCCGCCTTTGACACTGCCCTGGCCGCCCTCGGACAGGCCACACCCGAAGCAATCGCCCAGGTGCGCACCCCCCGCCCTGGCCCCCCAGTCGCCCGATCGCCACAAGCATGTCAGTCACAAGACTTGCACAGTCGACGGTCATGCCAGGACACCTGCAGCCATGCCAATCCCCCTTCATCGGCAGGCTTCCGAGAGCTGCTGGTGGCCTCAAAGCGCCACGCATACCATGGTCACCCATCGTAACACGCCAGTAGCATGCATGTAGCTGGTGACCCGTGTTGCATGCCAGTAGCATGCATGCACAGTCACAACAGAGAACATGGTATAGAGTCATGCTCCATAGTATGGCGGAGCATGCCCCCTCCCGACGCCGTCATGGAGCATGCACATGGGATCTCAGCGGTCCCATCAGCTCCACGGTCATTCTGCTCCCTATCAGGGAGGCCATGTCCATGCCCATGCTGGCGGACCCATCTCCACGCTTTTCCATGCACATTCACAACGCTCTGTGCCATGCGCCATCCAGCATGCTCAAGAGTCCGTGACACATATACGACGTCCTACGAGCCAGAAGTAATGCAACCCCTTGGGCTGGACGGTTTTCTGGTTCGTGACACTGTGCCACGCGTAAGCACAGCACTGTGCCATGCAGGTGCTGCTGAACCACGTAGTCGTGGGCGCCCTCACCTCGGACGGCATCATCTCCGCCCTCAACGCCGACGGCGGCAACGTGCAGCTCGAGACACTCCTCGGCAGCGAAATCCTCGTCACCGGCGCCGACGGCGACATCTTCGTGCAGTCCGGAGGCCTCTCCCCCCCCGGCGCCACGGTCATCACCCCAGACGTCATCACCTGCGCCGGCCCCGTCCACGTCATCGACACCGTGCTCCTCCCCACGGTGCCCCCGCCGATCGCGCCCGCCCCCGCCCCTGGCATGGTGCCTGACATGGCGCCTGACATGGCCCCAGGCCCCGTCGTACCGGAGGGGGTGCGCGCCCTCGCACCTTCCCGCTACATCTCCTCTCCCACAGCCTGTCTTGCGTCGGCCGTTTCCATGTGTTTGCTAGCCTGCGTGCTCTGTCACATCTCCTCTCCCACAGCCTGTCTTGCGTCGGCCGTTTCCATGTGTTTGCTAGCCTGCGTGGTCTACCACGCTGTGGAGGAGGTCTCTGGCACAGCCCCCCACTGGCTGTTGCTGCACATGTGCACTCATATGCAGTGGCTGTTGTAGTCTCCGCAGGCGAGAAACCGCGTAGGCAAAGAAACAGCCACCCGTTGTCAATTTGTACTATCAGGCCCTAGTGCCCTGGTGAAGATCCTTGAGGTGTTCGCATGGCAACAGCGGCTTGCCTTCGAGACCGGTTGCATTTCTAGGTACCCACTCTTGGGCATTGGGAGAGGCTCCGCATTGTGACACACACATGCAGCAACAGCTGCCTCCGATGTGTAATAGCAATCTCAGATGCAGTGCTCTACCACGTCCTGTGGAGCACAACTCTGTAACGTGTTGTCACGGCTTTCTAAGGAGGGCAGTGTCTGACGCGGTCATGCATGTGCTGCAGGCATGCTCAGGCATCGATGTGACAGCAGAGGAGGCTGGTCTGACCGCGCTGCTTGATGCCATCACCTTCGCGTCTCCAGAACTGCCTGTGCGCCCCTTCCCCCCCCCCCTCCCCCCCCCCCCCCCCCCCCCGCCTCCCACTTTCCCGCCCATGATGCTTCGCTGCCTCTGCTCTGACTGACGACCTCTCCGGGTGCCTGTCGTGGCCACTCTCTGCCGGCTTCTGCAATCGGCTGTGATGAATCCTTGTTTAGTTGCATTTCCCATATGAATACCCGCTGTGCGGGTGAGCGACATGTTTACCAGCCAGTGTTGCTCTAGATCTGCTTGAGCCATGGTACTGCCCGCCAGACATCTCAAGTGTGCCGTGCATGCTGCCACCTGTAGCCACGCTTGCATGCATGTTGGTGGATCAGCAGTACATTGCACCTGTTCTTGCCTGAGAGTGTTTAGAACCACCGGGGAGTGGTGTGCCCCCCACCCCCCCCACTGCTCGGCCGCCTAACAGGCACGTTGCTCACCAGCCATGCTGTGAGTGCAGCAGGGCGTGCTTGACGCCATCTCAGCCGCGGAGCCGCTGCCGGCCGGCTCCCGCTTCACCGTCTTTGCCCCGACTAACGAGGCCTTCGAGAAAGCCGCAGAGGAGTTTGGCGGCTCCCTGCCAGAGGATGAGCAGGTCATCGCAAACGTGCGCCTCCTGCCCAACCTCCCGAAACCCCAACCTCCCGAAACCCCGAAACCCCCCTAGGCTTCTGTGCCACGTGCCTGAGTGTTCGATGCTGGACGTCTCGGGGGTTCTACCACCGCGACCGCCTGGCAAGGGCCTGAGTAGTTGTCATGCCCACCTTGTTGCAATGCCCACCCCCTGCTGTCTCATGCAGCCTTCAGCCTCCAAATTGGGGCTGCAAGTGGCATTCTTGCCTTCCTTCATCCAGGGGCTGCCGTGACATCCACATGCCCCATTGCTTGTGACACCCAGCCACATGCGCCGCTCGCAGCAGCCAGACTCATCCGCCTGTAGTCACTGTGTCCTTATGTTGCAACGCACGGTTCCAAAACCAAGATTGGCAGCAGCAGCGCCACATGTGATAGATCTAGGACCACATGTGGAGACTGCAGAGCCCTCGGGAGGGCAGACCTGTCCCGCAGCTGCAGCCGCGTCCTCCGGTGCCCGCACTCCGCACCAGAAAGAGCTCCATACAAAACACGCCTGCAGGTGATCCTGAACCACATCGTCGCGGCCGAGCTCACGGCCGATGACATCATCGCCGCCGTCGGCGAGGGCGGCGGCTCCGTCATCGTGCAGACGCTGCTCGAGAGCGACCTCTACGTCGCCACCTTCGGCCCAGACCTCTTCGTGCAGTCCCGCGGCCTGTTGCCTCTCGGCGCGCAGGTCGCCCAGGCCGATGTGCCGACCTGTGCCGGCGTCGTGCACGTCATTGATGAGGTCCTGCTGCCCACGCTGCCCGACGGCACCGAAGTGACGTTTGCGATTCCCGACATGGCGCCCGGCATGGTCCCCGACATGGCCCCGGACATGGCTCCCGGGCCGGTGATGATGGCTCCTGGGCCGGGTCCGATGGACATGCCCATGCCTGCGGCCGTGCCAGTGCCGGACATCACCCCGGACATGGCCCCTGCTCCCGGACCGATGGAGGTGCGTGCTGCGTGCTGGCATCGGGAGCTGGCTCGTGCTGTGCGTGTCCCTGTGTTTGGAAGCTGGCTCAATCTGACTTGTGTTGCTTGGACTTTTGTGTGTCACTGTGTTCTGCGAGAGGCTCGGATGAGTTTACAGTTCGTCATCTGGTCGACCTATGCCAACTGTTGCCTGCATGCTGCAACGGCCAGCATGTTGTGGGAGTGGCCGGTGTGCAGCATTACATTGCACCTGTTCTTGCCTGAGAGTGCTTAGAACCACCGGGGAGTACCTGCTCATCCTCTGGTCGTTGCTGTGCAACTGCACGAATGAAGCTGCTTAGCCGTGGTGGCACATTTTGTGGCTGCATGTGACGTGTGTCATCCTTGACTTGCCCAGCATGCATCGGCATAGACCACAGGCACAGACCATACATTGCCTGAGGGATGAACACAATAACAAAACAGATGCACTCACTTGCTGTGTTTGGCATGCAGGTGTGCACGCCGCTCGGCGAGGCGGCCAGCGAGGCTGGCCTGACGTCCCTCGTCGGAGCGATCACCGCCGCTGCTCCGGCACTCGCGGTGCGGCCCCCGTCCATCTCACCCTCCTCCCCCCCCAGCACCGCCGTCTGCGTTGTGGGGCCGGAGGAGTGTTGCCACGTACAAGCGAGCCCGCTGGGGAACTGTATTTACAAAACGATGGCTCGCAATGTTTTGCGTGAATGTGTTTGCTCGGTGACAGCATTCTCTGTTACCGTGGGCGGATGATGCTGTGGCAGCACCGCCGCCAGAATTCAAGTGTCGTATTTGCCGGCAGGCGCCTCGTACGAACTACGAGCATCGCCTGAAGCGCAGGTCAGCTACGAGTCGCAACGAGCTGTGCGGGTGTTTGTGGCTTTGCAAATCTTTGACTGGTTGAATGTTGTGCAGGAAGACATCGTCGGACAGCAGGTTCTGGACGCTGTGGCAGCCACGGAGCCCGCCGTCCCGGCAGAGCGTGTGACCGTGTTTGCTCCCACCAATGAGGCGTTCGCGCTGGCCGCTGGCGCATTCGGCGGCGAGGTGCCATCGGAGCTCCTCCCAGACGTACGGCTCTCCCACACTGGCTTTCGCACACCGGCTGTTCCCGTTCCTGTTCCTGCCAGCCCACTCTTGACCTTCACCACCTTCAGACAGCATTTGTTGTCTCATGCTGTATCGCAATGCTCTCCCACATCCGCCACACATCTGCCCATGATTATCACACTGGCCACGTGTAGGCCTGACAGCTGTTACGGTCTGCGCACCGACCGCAAACATTGAGCAAACAAGCTCGATGTTTGCCGGCGCTGTCTAGCGCCTAGTTTATGTATATATTCGAACGCTATGACCACAGGTGTTTGCTCTGCTACGATGTGGAGCCTAGCTCGACAATGTGGCCAAGTGTTCCTCTGGTCACTTTGGGTGCTCATGTGTGCAGGTTCTGCTCAACCATGTCGTTCCTGGGGACCTCACAGCAGCAACCATCCTTGAGGCTGTCGGCGAGGACGGGGGGTCCACTCAAGTCAACTCCGTGGGCGGTGGCGCGCTCTTTGTCTCGACGGTCGGGGAAGCTCTGTACGTGCAATCCGCTGGCCTCGAGGCACCAGGCGCACTCGTAGCCACCCCAGATGTCATCACCTGCGCCGGCCCGGTCCATGTCATCGACGCCGTGCTGCTGCCTACGCTCCCGGACGGCTCCCAGGTAGACCTCGGTGGCAACCTGGTGGGTGTGCCGCCGACGGAGACTCGTGACTTGACGTTGCCTCCCGCTGATGCAGAGGCACCTGCTGAGGTTGGCGGTGAGGAAGAGGCTGCGCCCGGCACAGACCCCGCCGTGGCTGCCGACACGGATGCAGCGACACCTGTAGCCTCTCTGTGGGCGGCTATGGCCGCCGCCCTCGCGTCTGTGGTCGTCTTCGCTGCATAAATCCTGGCGATTTGCTCGATTCATGTTGCTGGATCGATGTGGTCAATGCTCGGGATGACAACCCAGCCGGCATCTCAGATAATGACGATGTCGTTGGTAGAGGCTGATAGCGCCACACAGTCCAAACATGTCGGTTCTCCAGGTGGCTAATTTTTCATGGATGGTAGGGAAGGTATGTGCATCCTGGGTGTTGCATGTGCATGCTTCAGGCTGCATCTCCAGGCTGCATGTTGCGTCCTTGTTCATATGTCCGGGGTACAAAATGAGCTGCGAGTTGCTTTGTCTACCAGGGCGTGGAGAATATGATGGTGAACGATGTGCGGAAGCTGTGCACTTGCTTTCGAGGACGTGTGGCGAATGCTGAGTTGTTTGGTTTAGTTTGGGTGTCCATTGCAAGTCAGTCGACCGCATGGTAACCAGCCACACAGCATGTGATATAGATGTAGCGGGAGTAGGATGGGAAAGAAATGGGCAGGGCATCAGAGACCTGTGGCTTTTGGCAGGGACAATTCGTGTGTCGACAATTGCAGGTTTGGTCTTTTTCAGTCCAGGGCTTACATCAGCCCAGACAGATATCCAAGATTTAACACGGATGAAAGTCGGGTTGCTCACCAGCTGTTCTATCAATGTACCCACGTCAAATTTGCGCAATAGGTTCGTGTGATATGCCAGATATGTGTTACAGGCTGTTCCCAAGAAGCGAAACACAAAAAATGTATGGCATGAAGCAGATATGCATGGTTTAAGTCTTGCACTGTGTACCAGTTGTCCTGTGCACCATTTACATTGTCAAAACATGGTGCGATGCTCAGCCACTGCCTGCCCTGTGGAAGGGGTATCACGCTCACATTGGTACACGTGCGTAGGGAGAGACGATTGATCAACATCTATTTGTGCATTGCTGCCAAGTGAGGCGAATAGTGTTATGAGATCGTAGCCATGGCTCCATACAACATATGGTGATAACTGTGACGAATCTAATGACCTGCCCACTGTCAAAAGGAAGTTGGGATCGGTCATCTCAATGAGATCTATCAGCTTACAGTGGGGCACAATTTGCGTGCGACTGAGAATCCTGACCTGAGAATACCTCGGGAAACCCTCCGGTATCACAGGTGTGTCACTGTGGCAAGCCAATCACAATCTCGATGTTAGGCGAGGAAGCGCCCCACACGAGTTACCAGATGGAGTAAGTACCCCGTTCAGCCTATCAAGAATTGACACTCGCGCGCATCGGAGCGTGGCAAAGACGTGGAGCGTGGCAAAGACGTAGATGATGGCCAGCCTGGCCCTAGGCCTGGCCGAGGACGGCTGAAGCAGATACATGGCAAAGGGGTGATACATGATTTGGCTGGGTAGGAAAAGGTTGTATCACCTCGGAATAAAGCTTGAGCTGCATACGGCGCGCGGCGGTGCAAGTGCACAGCGAGTGATGCCGAGATGCCGGGATTTAAATGGGTTGTTCGGATTGTCGAAGGTAGCTCGTACATGCAACACTGCGCTCGTTCATGAATGACCGCTGTCCTGTCCTCGTTCGGTTCCTATATAATCCATCAGATGTCTTGTGACTCGTCACAAGCTGCCACTCTGGCTGGTCAAAATAATCCCTGCTTCATCGCTGCCCTCACCAGCCAGTGTTGACTTCGGCACATTGTCTTGGACCTCTCCATCCGAATTCTCGAGCCCCCATATATATCAAGCCTGCCTTCAATAAGTGACAAGATGCATCAGCTGATTGCAACTACTTTTGCCGGCCTCGTTGGCTGTGCTGGACTTGTTTCGGGCCAGGAACTGGTGCGCTTTATGATTAGGTTTTGCATGCGCTAGCACCTGGCGCCAGGTGCGCCATGGCAGAATGCCTTTCAAGTATCACAAATTACAATTTCGCGTTGATCAACATAGGTATTCGGGGCCGGCGTTCAGCGAGCCACCTGGGACACTGCTTGCTGACATCTACTTGCATGGACTGAGCTGACTCGCTGACTGCAGGCATGCACGCCGCTTGGAGCTGCAGCGGCAAATGCCGACCTCAATGCCCTGGTGGCAGCTGCTGGAACAGCTGCACAAGAGCTTCAGGTGCGATGCGTATTGGGAGTTCTGTTGTTTAGCATTTTTGTTGAGTCTGAGTGCAAGGCCATGGTCAAGATCTAGAGGCTTGTAACTGCGCGTGCGTCGGGCCATCGATGTCGATGTCGTGCCACATCTCGTCCATGCCAGAACGCATGTGAATGTATTCTTTGTCAACCTCGTTCTCTTTTATCCGTGCTAAGCTCAGCCTTCCATGTGGCAATTCCATGTGTTAGGGCTTGTTTTATTGGTACACGCGATGGAGCTGCGTGCTAACGAGGTCGCACTGTACTGGAACAGGCTAGCTATAGGCTTGCAACGTCACGAGCAGCAATGCCACGCTCACCCATCACATCAAGTCCATGCAGCCACTGATATCTAAAATTGCGTTCGTGTACCGGATAAGCAAAATCGCGCAGCTGAATGCTGCACGTGGAGAAACGCGTATTCACTGCTGCATGCAACAGATTCTGATGCGCGCACCGGGCGTGTTAGCGATGCTGAGACCTTGTGCAGACTACCGAAGCAGGACTGCAAGTAGTGACTGCGCTGACAGTTGCTGAGGCTGTTCCTGAGGACATGCAAGTGACGGTCTTTGCTCCCACTGATACAGCATTTCAGACTGTTCTACAGGCAAGCACTGCGGCGAATGGCAACTCCCTAGAACCTCAGGCCATTGCACAGGCAAGACATCCTCCCACATTCATCATCATTGAAATGCAACCATGGTTGGCAATGCATGTTGCAATGACGAATGCTCAGTTGCGGGCACAGCCAACTGATGCTCACTGTGGTGTATTTGTGCACTGCTGAGTGGTACATTATGCGCTGGGTATGATATCAGTGTAGTTTCGTTTGCAGGTTATCCTCAACCACATCGTCCCAGGGGCTTTAACCTCTACTGCCATCAAGGCTCTGTTGGGAGAGGCTGGCGGGTCCACAATGGTACAGACTCTCCTCGGAAGCGATCTGTATGTCACAACCGTCGGTGATGGTCTGTACGTTCAATCACGTGGCATCCTGGCACCTGGAGCTTTGGTGGTCGTTGCTGACACACCAACCTGTGTTGGACCAGTGCACGTCATTGACTCTGTGCTGCTTCCCACTGACCTGGACGGGATGACTGTGATCTTTGAGTCTGAGCCCGCCGACAACAAGACCGCTGTACCGCCTCTCGAGGTTCCTTCTATGATGGCTCCAGGGTCAAAGGTAATGCTCGTAGTCTGTCCTGTCTGACAGACGCACCCCTTGCCGACTGTTGCATGCGCTTCAATTTGCGGCCCGACGTACATCTGACTCGCTGCATGTCGCCTGCTGTCACAAGTAATACTTGATACTATGCCACGCGACTGTTCCTTCACCCACCGTATGCGGCAATTAGACAACAGACATTATCGTGATAGATACTACATGCACCAGAGTTGCATCCAGAGCATACATCAAGTTCTACATGATGCACCAGGCACGGAGAAGCTAGAATCTGGCTGACTCCATCTTACGTTTTGCAGAACTGCACAGCCGTGGGGGCAACAGCAATGGAAGCTGGCCTGACTGCTCTTGCAGACACCATCCGTGCTGCAGTAGAAGACCTGACGGTGTGCAATTGCCTTCCCAAACCGCCTGTTGTCAAGGTTAAACTCATCCATAGAACTATGTGACCGGTCACATGAATACGGCCATTGCTCTGTAGACTGTCGAGCAGACTAAAACACTGTCCTCGCATGGCTATGTACAACAGCGGAATGACAGAAAAACCTGTGTTGCTGCAGAACACACCTTCTGGCATGGCGTTTGTTGCCGCAGTTTCCAACCTCCAGCCGCTTGTTGGAGATGCACGCGTCACAGTGTTTGCACCAACAAATGAAGCCTTCACCGCAGCTGCACAGAAGTTTGGTGGAACTTTGCCAGAGTCTGCAGTTGCTGACGTGTGCTCTCCTCTTCATTCCATCCCCCCTATGTACGTGTGCTGCTCGACCTGCTAGACCTGAACTCACTGTGAACACAAGTACCCATGACCGTGAATCTGGCTGAACCATGGCACATTCAACTCTGTTCAGCTCCCGTCGGTGCTGCTGGGTTGCCAGGACTGGCAGAGTCCTGCCAACCGCACAAATCACATTGTCTCATTAGGTCATGCTGCTTACAGGTTCTGCTGAACCATGCTGTTCCTGGGGACTTCACTGCTGACAACATCACCACCGTGCTCGGTGCTGCCGGAGGCTCCATTGTTGTTGAGACGCTGCTGAAGAGTGATCTCCGGATCTCCACCACTGCCAACGGCCTGTACGTGCAGTCTCGCGGCCTTGAGGCGCCAGGCGCACTTGTTGTCGACCCTGACGTTCCTACTTGCCTTGGTTCTGTCCATGTCATCAATGCTGTCCTTCTGCCAACGTTCCCTGATGGCGCTTTTGCTGACTTTGAAACAGGCGAGATGATCGATATGTCCGACATCGACAGCATGGATGGTGTGGAGGAGGTAGAAGAGTCAGAAATGGTCGAGGGTGATGACAGTGCCCAAGGTGCCCAGGGAGTTGAGGGTGCTCGTGAGACTGACTTGGTTCAGACCGAGACGGATGGAGCCATTGCATCTGTTTGGGGCTGTGGTCTTGCTACAGCTCTGGCAGCAGCTGTTGCAGCCTTCTAGTTAGAATTTGGCAGCAATTCGGCAGCAGCTGGCGTGAAGTGATCTGCGCACTGGCCGGATCTGGTTTGACAACAACCCTGTGATGTCGACAGGGTCAAGCTTTGTGCTTTTGATCCCTCAGGACCTTGGCGGAGAGCTGAGTGAGGGAGTGTAGATGCTTGGGTAGACCAGTAACACAGATTGGCAAGTATTGGCCAAGCAGTGCATTGCACTGTTTGCTATCGCAGTGACAGATGTCAACAGCACGAAATTCATACTGAAAGAGACACCGCCATAAGTGAGCTAGCAAATATCAGCGGAATACTCTCACATCGAGTGAGAACGATTGGCAAAACCAACGATCAGCTGACCCTGCACAACTATCACATTCTCTGGCATTGCCGTTGATGAATGCATTTCCGCTATTCAAGGCGTCAGGTATCGTTGCCGTGGCTAAGTATGTTGTGCACTCTCAAGAGTAGCAGGAACGCCAGTCTGGTGGTGTGCCCAGAATCTTAGTGGTTGATACCCTGCTGGTGTCTGCCACAGACAGGGCCTACTTTAGACAGCGTCGTTGTGCATTTGAAGGCGCAAGCTAATTAGACTAACGTGCGTGGCTGCATCGTCGAGCGTCCCTGGTCACGTCCCATTGGTCAGGCCCTGCCAAGATGGAACCCATTGCAGCTCGTTCGCCATGTATATCTCAGCAAGTACGTGGTGATGTCGGACAATGGTGTGTTTTCTGCAAAGAAAAATGCATAATGAATCCTCACCCACCTATTCTGGCATCAACGGATTCCGATGGGCACTGAACGTCCCGTTGCGCGCGCGATCGAGCCCAGTTGTCTTCAGACAGCTTCCCTCTATCGGCACCCATGAAATAACGCACGCTTTGCATAAATAGACAAGTCTGATGCTGGACCAGCTATATGCCCGTTTGAATTTGGTACGCCCCTGCCGAAGGAGGACGACATGACTGGAGACCCGGAGTCACGCCAGCGGCGGGCATGTCATCCAAGGTCAGCTCTGTGCAAACGCTCTCAAGCGGCTCAGCACAACCATGCTCCTGTCAAAACTTGGCAATATTGCATCGCGGTCGCGGCGATGGTTGCGCTGGGCACCCGCTGA
>JALKAD010000143.1:600368-615031 GCA_024500015.1 Ulva compressa | reverse complement strand
CACAACTTTGGCCTGGTCGCCAGCGGCCGCGACACCTACGCCACCCTCGATGGCTGCACCGTTCGGCAGGCGCAGGCCGGAGTCCTCGCGGAGGCCGGCGCCGCCGTCGCCGCTGACACGACGCATGTCATCGACGCGATGTCCGCGGTCATTGTCAACGACGCTGGTAGCCACACCGCGCTCACCAACTGCACCATGCGCGGCGGCGGCCATGACAGCCACTACGCGGTGCTCACGCATGGCGGCGGGGTGACCATACGAGGCTGCCGAGTGTCCGCCTACCAAGTGCCCCTGAGCGCGTGCGGCCATGCCGGTGCTGCAGGATTCCTAGACGTCCGGCGGATTCACGCCGAGAAGTTTGGCTATGGGGTATTTGCGCAGGGGCGCACGCGCCTTGCTGTTGCCGAATCTGAGTTTGACCTGCACGGCCCGGCGGACCGGAAGGGGCTGCACATGGGCTCGGTGGTCGCGCTGCAGACGGATTCGATACGAGGGCAGTCGAGTGTGCAACTAGAGCGGTGCGGCATTGATGGCGAGTCAGCGAAGCGGTGCGAGGCGTTGACAGTGACCAAAGGCAGCAGGCTCGCTGCGCGGCTATGCAAGATCGGATGCATGGGAGACGTCGTGTATGCAGACTGCGACAAGACGCGCGTCACGCTGGAGCATTGCGAGGGCCGCAGCAGGCACGCCTGCTGCCGGCTGGAGTCGGCAGGGTGCACCCTGACGCTGCGCGCATGCACCCTGACGAGCAGCGAGAAGGCATGCGCGATAGATCTTGGCTCGCGGCTTGTCGCGCGCGACTCTGTGTTTCAGGGCCCCCCTGCCGGCGCTGGCCCTGAGATGTCGGCCGTGGCGGTCGAAGTCAGTGATGGCTCGCACGCTGACCTGCTGCGCTGCATGCTGCGGCGCGCGCCGACCGCGGTGCACACGATCCGCAGCAGGGTTACGGTGAAGCACTGCCACGTGCGTGATCTGCTGATGGCGCTGGCCCCGCCAGCCCGCGGCGCGCAGGTGGTTGCATCTGGGACTGGCTACCAGCTCGCTGGCGGTGTGATGAAGGTCGTGGGGGGATCAGTGGAGGGGTGCATTATCGGCGCCGCTGCCGGCGGTGGCCGTGGCGTGCTTGCGGAGCTGACTGTTGAGGACGTCACATTCGATGGTACGGCGCATGGCGTGCAGACGAACCCCGACACCGTGCTGAATGTCGCACGCTGCCGCTTTAACGGCGCTCGCACACCGTCACAGTTCCGCGCGCTCCATGCGCAGGCCTGCGCCGTGGGCTACGGGGCCGGCGTCAGCGGCGCCGTCACCGACTGCGAGTTCCGGACCTACCATCGGGGGGTCATGCTGCTGCCTGCTGGGCGTGCTCCGTGCTCCGTCGCGGTGCGTGGCAGCACGTTTGCAGACATGCTGCCGAGCGCCGTGTGCATCGAGACGCACGCTGACCTCCTTGTTGAGGGCTGCTCATTCGCGCGATGTCCACAGGGGATGCTTGTGAGTGGGGCAGACGTGACGGTGCGGAAGTGCGCCTTTGGACCTCGTGTGTCCAGTGGGGTCACTGTGCAAGAGTGCGATCTCACAGCGGTGGACTGCCGCTTCCAGGGGTGCGAGGTTGGCCTCGGCGGTGCGGCCGGTGCGAATATCAGCGCACAGGACTGCACGTTTGTACTCTCGAGTGCAACCGCGCAGGGAATCTGCGCCGAGAGTGACCGCTTTAGCGTCAACGCTAAGCGCTTGAAAGCCGAGGGGGGCAATGCGGCCGTGGCTGCCATGTGTGCGGCCGACGGCACGGGCCTGGTCAAACTGGTGGAGTGTGAGGTAACAGGGGCGACAGTGGGGGTGGATCTTCGGGGTCCGGGCATTCAGGGTTCGCTGCTGCGCTGCGATGTGTCTGGGGCCTCGCGCGGCGTGCTTGTCACCCAGGCCGCCACAACGCGGATCCGGAAGAGCACGGTAAGCGGGTGTGGCGTTGGGGTGTTTGTGGGGTCGCACCCGGCGCTGCTGGAGGAGCCGTGTGCGCTGTGTGGCAAGGCAGGCAGCGCGGCGACAGCCGCGGCGTTTGATCATGCCGCGGCGCCGCTGCCGCCGGGCTCGCGGTGCGAGCACCGGGGCGTGAGGTCGGTCGCAAACCTCGCCGGCGTGAAAATCGCAGACTGTACGCAGGCCGGGGTCGAGGTGGAGCGGTTTGGGCGAGTCGAGGCGAGCTATGTGGATGTGTTGAATTGCGGAGTAGGGGTCTTGGAGCATGTGACTGGTGTGCGCAGCACGTTTGCGGCCTGCAGCGTGCGCACCGCCGATGGGCAGCGCAGCACAGCGGTGCATCGGTACAGTAGGTCCGGTGTGGAGCTCGGTGTGGCGGAGGAAGCGATCTCGGGCATTGAGGTGGTATGAGAAATAACGGTACAGGAGTACATGGGAGGTGTGTGTGCTCCACAAGGTGTCAGAGCAGCCAGGCCGGCAGGCACGGCCATGCACCGAACAAGGTGGTATGGTCCCGGTCCAGCTGGTTGCAGGTTTACGTGGTGGTGGCCACGACGGTGTTGATGGGAATAGAAGACATGTGGCTGAGAAAGGAGGTGCGAGGCGAAGAATGGATTTGCATGGTTTGTCTGCCGCTGACTTGGCAGACCTGGCTGCTGGCTGGAGTGTCTGGAGTGTGGGCGTAGCCGTGCAGCTAGCCTGCTGCAGGTGTGCGAGGGCACCCTGCATCTCCCAGGGTGCCGTGTTTCCCAGGTCTGAGCGTGCTTCGAGGCGGCTGCAGGTGTGCGAGGTCAGCAGCAGCATAAAAGGTGTGCGAGGTCGGCAGCATGTCCTGCATTTCCCATGGTGCAGGCGTGAGCGTGCTTCGAGCTGCTGGAGGCCACAGACGGCACGAGAGGTCAACGCGTGACGGCCCAGTGAATGTGGTGCAGATTTGAGGGGGAGAGCTCCTACAGTGTTTGAAAGCTGTAGCGATAGCCGCGATAACGGGTGCGGTTGCTGTAGATCAGCCAAGGCATCGGGCTGTGTGAGCGATGAAGCAGCCGGCACGTGGCAGCGTCCGTACCTGGCCATGTGGCGGCAAGCGCTGCCCTGACATAGCGGCAAGGTGTAAAGAATGAATGCCATATAGATGCCCATGCACACACAAGTGTCCAGCCTCCAGCCAATAAATTCTTTGCGCGCGGGCTGCAAGCAGCGCACAGGACATGCATATCCAGTGTAGGGCAACTGGCCGTGACTGCTGCGCCAACCATGCTTTTGTGAGAACTGCCGGCAACGCAAAAAGCGTGTTGTGTCAGGCGGCTGCACCACTGACTGCCGTGTGCGTCCATAGCCTCATCACCGAGTCTTCCTTGCTATGGGTGTATTAAATATAGTAGTTTGGCATGGCTCCCGAAAGTTGCTTCTGAGTTTTTAATGCAGCACCGTTGACCGCAGAGGCACAGAACCCACGAGGGGCAGGCCCTGACACCTGCCCCGGACTCTGCGCAGCATGCTCTGTGCTGAGCACACGCGCAGCATGCTCTCTGCACAGGCGGGCCAGCGGCCCCAGCTGCCGTGGACCGCCCTGCTGCCCGCCGACGGCATCGAGTGGCACCTGAACACGAATACCTGAACTAAAACAATTAAACTGCCAAAAACAACCAGCGACATGCCCTCCGCCATCAGGAAGGGGCTGCAGCTGGCGGTCTGTGCGCTGCAGCCCGAAGCAGCAGCAGCGTGCACCGCTCGAGTGTCACGTGTGGAGTGTGAGGCGTGGAGTGCAAGTTGAGCGAGGGCGTCCAGTGCTCAGCACGTCGCCTGCTCAGCACTGCACAGCGCGGCAGCCGCGGCATGCGCGCTGTGGAGCGGCACAGTGGGAATTAAGAGCTGCGCCGGAGGTTAAGGAGCAGGTTCATCAGTTGCTCCGTTCATGAACCGGCCCGCAGTCGTGTGCTTGCATTCGTGTTGCCAACCACTGCGACCAAGCGCGGCCTCCGCTCCCAGGGTAGCACACACAGCACAGCACACACAGCGTGCACACAGAGCAATGCAGGCAGGCCCCTGGCGTATGCATGTGCATCTGTAAACCCAGCGTTAAGTTATGGTACATTGCATATGCTACTCATCTGGGCTCTCGGCCATGCATTCACACTCGCTCCCAGAACATGGCTCTGTTTCCTGCGACCAATGCTGCCCATAGCATGCCCCTGTCCAGCAGTGCCCCTAAACCACCACAATGCCCGGGATCGTTTGATCCGCAGCACGTATCTCACGCCCTGGCAGTTTATTGGAAAAGACGCTCGTCGCCGCCTGCCCGGGGCCCGGTGACACGACGCAGCCGGAAAACGTGCTGCGCTCCCCCGTCACATGCTCGGTGACCCCGATCGCGTTCCCCGTCAACTCGACATCACTCACCTCCACATTCCCAAACCGCTCCACGGTGATACCCGACTGCGTGCTGTCCGCAATCTTCACACCCGAAATCGTCGCCCGCGTTCGCACGCCGTGGTGTTCGCACCGCGCACCCGGCCGCGTCGGCCCCCCCGCATGCCTGAACGCCGCCTTTGTCGCCGCTGTGCCTGCTAGGCCGCACAGCTCGCAGTACTCCACGAGCGATGCCGCGTACGCCCCCGCAAACACGCCAACCTGACACCCGGCCATGCTGCCGTGCCGCACGCGCGCTGTGGCGGAGCGCTGCACCAGCACGCCGCGGCTGCAGCGCGACACGTCGCACCGCAGCATGGAACCCTGAAGCCCGTGCCCCTCGAGGTGCATCGCGAGGAGCGTCGCGGTGATCTCGCAGTCCACGAGCTTGACCGACGCGGCCGTGGCGCCGGTGGGGCACTTTGCAAAGAGCGCCGCGAGGCCGCCCCGGCATTTCATCCGCTTCACATTGACCGAGAACCTCTCACCCTGTGCGCGGATCGCCTGGCCGACCATGCCGTTACCCTGATCGCTGGTGAACTCGCAGTCCTGGACCGATACGTCTGCGTCATCCTGTGCGGTTATGCCGAGGTCGCAGTCGCGGAATCGGCAGCCCACCGCGCTCAGCGACCCCTCCTCGCAGGTGACACCCCCGCCCACGTCTGGCCCAAACCGGCACTTGCGCAGCGCGACCTCGCCGCCTTTGATGATCACACCCTGTGGACACTGCACGAACCCACACTCCTCCACGTGGAGGCGTGCTTGCGACTGAATTCCCACCGACGACGGCAGCATGTTGCGAAACGTGCTGCCCCGGACCGTGACGCAGCACACAGCGCGCCCAGCACGCGGCACGAAGACGCCGCGGAAGTAGTCCGAAAACATGCAGTCCGCGATGGTGGCGGGACCGTCGGCCGCGAGGCCGATTGCAAAGCTCTGAGCGTGCAGCGCTGCGAGCTGTGCGCTGGGCGATCGCACGCCTTGGAAGTGGCAGCGAGTCGCCTCAAGCGCCGAGTCTGCATGCATGTGCACGCTGCATGCGCAGTTGCGGAACGTCACGTCTTCCATGCTGAGCTCCGCCGCAGCGCGTAGGGCGGCTTCAGGGGCATCGGCGGTGGCCGGCCCGACAACCACACCGGTGAAACACCCGGCCACTGACCCCCCGGAGACGTCCAGCCTGCCACCCTGCAGCTGGTACCCGAATCCGGAGTCGCTCGGCCGTGGCGTGACAGACAACGCGGGGGGCTTCGGCCGCCTAGGAAGCACGGGGTCAAACACGTGGCAGTGCTTGATGATGGCGACGCTGCCGACCGCGTGCAGCGCGATCGGAGCGCGGCGCAGCACGCAGCGCAGCAGGGCAACCGAGGAGCCGCCGCTGACCTCCACGGCCGCGCCGGCGAGGCCCGCATCGGGGCCCGTCAGCATGCAGTCCGCCGCGCTGACTCGCGCGCCACTTTTGACCACGCAAGCGTTCTCGCTGCTCGTCAGGGTGCACGCCTGCAGGGCCAGGGTGCACCCTGCGGATTCCACGCAGCAGGCGTACTGACCCCGGCCTAGGCAGTGCTGCACCATGGCGCGGCTGCCGGCGCCGACGACCGTCACGACACCAACCTTGCATTCCGCCTCGCACCGCAACGCCGCCAGCCGACTGCCGCTTGAGACAAGCCACCCCTGGCACTCCGCCTGCAGGCCGTCGAAACGGCACCGTTCGATCTGCACGTTGGCACCCCCCCCGCCCGTGCCGCTGACAACTCCGACGACGGGAGCTTCCCCGAGGGACGTCCGGTTGGCCGGGCCATGCATGTCGAACGTGGGGCGCGCGACCGCGACCCGCGCATGCACCTGCGCGCAGGCGCCTTGGTTGAACTTCTCGGCGTAGAAGTCCCGTACGTCGATGAATGCTGTGGGGCCAAACGCGAAGAGCGGCGCGCGGCAGGCGGCGACGCGGCAGCTGTGCGCTGTGGCGCGGCCGCCGTACACGCGGATGCCGGTGTGGCCATCGGCGCCGCCATGCGTGGTGCAGCCGGTGAGGGCAACGTGGCTACCGGGGTCGTTGACGATGACCGCGGAGACGGTGTGGTGAATGTGCGTCGCATCGGCGGACACGGCAGCGCCGAGCTCGGCGACAATGCCGGTGGGGCAGCGCTGGAAGAAGCAGGCGGCGAGGGTGGCGTAGGTGGCGCATCCGCTCGCGACGAGGCCGAACCTCTGGCTGGCAAAGGTGCAGGCGGAGAAGCGGGCGCGCGCGCCGTGCACGACGCTCACGTCGCAGCGGAAGGTGCACCGGCGGAAGGTTCCGAAGAAGTTTGGGCCGGCGCAGACGATGGCACCACCTGCATGTGCAGCGCTGTGTGAAGCAGCTGTGTGAAGCAAACGTTTGAAGAATCTTCTGGCAAGGCAGCCGTGGGGTTGCTGAGCTATGAGGTAGTGCGTTGGATGTGCCACTGGCACGACTAGCGCATAACGACACTCTGAAACCACACACACTGTGAACTTCAGTGTGAAGCATGCAGCCTCACGGGTGGCTGACAATGGTGACGTTCCTGCCGATGTGCCTGAGGCAGAGTGGAGCACTGGGCACGGCCAGCGGACAGGCAGTGCCTTGTTGCCTAAGAACGATTGCAGAAGAGTGGTGAGAAAGACAGGCTACGAAGGAACAGTCACAGAAGATTGATTAAAAAAGGGGCCATGCATAAGTACAAGTGGAGCCCAGGCCGCCCGCACGCCTAGCAAGAGTGGTTCTGTGAGAACTGTGGCAAGGGTCAGACGCGATGGGATGTGCTCTTTGACTATCAGGAGGCAGCAGCCAAGTATCAGCGACGGGGACATGGGACAGTTCCAGATGACGCAGTGTGTGGCTTACCACAGCTGCATATGCCATCACGCATGATTGTCGAGTGTTGGACGAGGTGCAGCTTCCAAAGGATGTGGGCGCGCGTGTACAACGTTGGGCATCCACGGCATCCATGAATTCATTTTCGAACAAGCAGATGATTTTATGCATGATGTCTGAAACTCCGCGGAGCTCCGCGGAGCGGCTGGTCAGCTAGTCCATGCATGAAGAATACTGTGCACACTGTTTTTATTCTGTTCTGACGCAGAACTTCAACGGAGACAGAGCTCTAGCGCTACATTGGCAACATGCCCTCCTCTGTGCTGCGGCACAGAAGACGTCGCACAGAAGACATCGCACGGAAGACATCGAAACGCGCCAGTCGATGCAGGTGATGTAGCCATGCCACGAGAAAGCACCTGAGAAGGTGACGTCTTCGAAAGCTGCGCCTTGTCCGTGCAGCAGCAGCACTCCGCACGGTGGCACGGCAATGCTGCCACATGTGACCACAGATCCGAACGTTTCCGAGACAATCACGATCAGTTCTGTGGCACTACTCGATCCAGGACCTGATGCCAGGTGACGGTTTTGCAAATGAACGAGAGATGCAGCGCTGCATTCGAACTCCCGGACCAAATCCTGGAGCGTATCGATCGTGCCCTGCACCACATACCGCACAATGCTACACAAGAGCGCATCACGCCATGATGTGTTGGAATGGTATGCGTTCCTGCTCTGCACCGCTAGACAGCCATGCACAGGCCACGCGAGAGCGTTGGAACAGATCCGCGAAAACAGCACGCAGGTGCGTTGCGTTGGATCGGCAGCGCACCGATGCCTTTGATTTGACTCGATCCTTTCGTATACATCGAACGTTCTCCCAGGTTAGGTCAGCAGTGGGAACGAAGCTCTGCCAGCCGAATATGGGACTGTGGATTTGCGCATGTCTGTGGCAGACAGCGCAGGTGAGTTCCCCTTGTGCGTCGGCTACAAGCTCGGCCTCTAGAAATGTGTGCCCACATAAGAAGAATCGATGGACGGCGTCACCCGCTGGGCTCCACCGCTGGACGGACATGGACCCGTTCTGGCCGCAGACCTCGTGAGAACACTGACCCGTTGTACATGAACGTGCATTTCCCAACTCCGCGGCTGATTTAACAGCAGGATCAGCACATTCAACACGCCACATTGTCGGGGCTGTTCGGCACTGCTGCCGTGCCAGGCTCGAGATCAGCAGCAGCACTGTCTTGCTACATCGAGGCTCCGACAAAACGAGATTTTGGTGCCGTTGCGGGCCAGTTTGAAAATGAACATGACTCAACCGTCATGATCAAGTCGGACGGCCAGACTGCCCATGGAGAAAACAACCACACACACACACACACAAACACACACACATTGATTTGCAGCTCGGGACGGTGTGTGCAGCCCCTCTGTGTGCTGGTTGCTCATGGGCATGCTAGGCATGCTATAGCCCCCCGTCTTGAGAGCTGGCGTTCTGAGAGTTGGCCGAACAGCTGCATGCATGCATGTCCTTGCAGCTCCTCTGCAGTCACCATTGTTTGCACTGGACATATTTTGAGTGCTGCGTCTGACTGGACATGCTGTGAGTGCTGCGTGTCTGACTGGACCGGGACCGGAGCATGGCCGGGCCGACCTGTTGTAAGGCCACACACCAACCCAATGTGCAGCAGCCACAAGAGAGGACTATCTAAGTGCAAACATGCTGGTGAGCAGCACCATGCGCAGTTTCCATCACAGACCCACGCATGCAAGCAACGAAACCCTTTCACAGTTTCCAACACCACACGTACGCCGACGTGCGCAGCCAAGCAGCGTTATCCCACAGAAGCATCGGCTCACACACACACACACACACACACCATCATCTCACACTCCCACATCATCCCACAAACGACGGCAGCCGCCACAGCACACAGCATGCAAGCCATGCGCTCTGCGGACATGCCGTGCTTGCTCCGTGCTCTGGTAGCGCAGCACACAGCACACCTGACACGCCTAGCACACAGCACACCTGGCACCCAGAGATGCACAGCCTACACCACCTGAATCCCCGGGATGTCTTTGACGTTGCGCGCACGCGGGGCCTTGCCGTGCCAGTACAGCATCGACGCCGTCTGCCCCGGGCGGTGCGTGACGGTGCACTCGCTGAAGCGGCTGCGCGCGGAGCGCGCATGCTCCGTGAATCCGGCCCCGCAGTTCGAGGCGTGCACCCGCAGCGCGTCCACGTGGCCCATGCATTCCACCGTCACCCCCGCCACCGCGCTGTCCGACACCTGCACATCCTCCAGCGTCACCATCGACATCGCGCCGGTGTGCTCGCAGCGCCCGCTGGGCGCGCTGCGCTCCGGCCCCTCCGCGTACGCCAGCGCCGCATTCACCGCCGCGTCCCCGGCGAGGCCGCACACGTTGCACCCAGCCTCGAGGATGATCGTCGATGACCCGAGGAACACGCCGTACTTGCAGCGCGACACGTTGCACTGCCGGGCGCGCACGACCGCAGCACGCGTCACGACGATGCCGCGCGTGCACCGCGCCGTGTCGCACCGCAGCAGCGAACCCTGCAGCCCCGGCCCCTGCAGGTCGACGCCGTACTCCGCACCGGACAGTTTGCAATCGACGAGCTTGACCGAGCCCCCGAGGCCCTCCAGGCTCTCGATCGCGACCCCCGCGTAGCCGCCCGTCGACGTCACGCGCTTTGCGGTGACAGAAAACGCGCCCTCCTCCGCGCGGATCGCGTGGCTGCGGGCGTCACTGCTCACGCACTCGCAGTCCTGCGCCGCGAGGCAGCCGCGGAGCGTCACGAGCATCGCGTTGGCGCAGTCGCGGAACCGGCAGTTGAGGGTCGAGATGGTCGCGCCGCCGTTGACGACGACGGCGAACGCGACGTCCGGCCCAAACGCGCAGTCCCGCACCGTCGCCTTGCCGCCGACCCCGACCACGCACTGGTCGGCCTTCGTAAACCGGCAGCCGTCGACGAGGGTCTGCGCGCCACTGTCGATGCATGCGCCGCCGTCAAACATGTCCCGGAACTCGCAGTCGCGGATGCCGACCTCCCACGGCGCCGCCGCGTTGACGATGCCCTTGAAGTAGTTCTCGAAAGTGCACCCCGTCACGCTGCCGCGCACCTGGCCGATGCCGATCGCGAAGCTCTTCTGGTACATGACCCGGTGCTGCCTTGGCCGCCGCTCGCCGCGGAACTGGCAGTTCGCGACGCGCACCGTCGCGTTCTCGTACGTCTGCACGCCCAGCGCGCAGCACGAGAACTCGACCCCCAGCACGGCCAGATCCCCCGACTCCAACGGCGTTCCGCCGCCGATGGCCCCCGTGAGGCACCCCTCCACAGACCCCCCCTCAATGCTCAACTTGCCTGCCGCGCTCTGGTACGCGATCCCTGCGAGGATGCGCGGATGCAGCGTCGGCCGCGACGCTGGCCCCGTCTCGTTCACAAGCTCGCACACGCGGCACTCCTTCGCGGAGGCCGTGCTGCGGTTGCAGTGCAGGCCGATCGGCGCCCGCCGCAGCACGCAGCGCAGCAGGGCAGCCTTGGCGCCGCCGCTGACCTCGCACGCCGCCGCCGACGTGTCCCCGCCGCCGCTCTGCCCTTGCAGCGTGCAGTCGGTCGCGATGACGGTCGCGCCGTTGTCAGCCCAGCACACCTTGCCCCCGCTCGTCAGGCTGCACCCGTGCAGCGCCAGGGTGCACCCTGAAGATAGCACCCGGCACAGGTGGAACTGGCTCCGCCACTCGCAGTCGTGCAGCGTGACGCGACTGCCCTGCGAGTCTGCGTAGAGAGCATCGCCGCTGCACTCCAGCCGGCACTGCCGCGCCGCCAGGCTGCTGCCGCCGCGCACCGTGAAACCCTGAGACCGCGCCGGGCCGCCGCCGTGGAAGCGGCAGCGCTCGAGCTGCAGCCGCGCCCCGCCGGCAGCGCTGGCCCCAGCGCCCAGCGTGCCCGCTGTGATGACGCTCTGCGTGCTGGGGTGGCCGCGCATGCTGAAGTGGGCGTCGGCCAGAGACACCCGTGCGCGCCGCGACATGATGATCCCCGTCGTGAACTCCTCGGCATGCATATCACGCGCGTCGAGCGTCGCGGCCGGGCCGCTCGCGCGGAGGATTGCGCGGCTGCAGGCCAGCCGGCACCCGGAGAGCGCCGCGGCGCCGTCGCATGCGGTGACAGCGGAGCGGCTGGCCGCGTCGCCGCCATGCGTGGTGCAGTCGGTGAGGCTGACGTGGCTACCGGCGCCGTTGATGGTGATGGCAGAGTCGCTGCCGAAGACACGGGTGGTGTCGGCGGTGATGGCGGCGCCGGCTTCGGCGAGCATGCTGGCAGGGCAGTCGTGGAAGGTGCAGCCGTCCAGTGTGGCGTGGGTGGCACGGCCGCTGGCGGTGAGGCCAAAGCCGCTGCTGCGGAAGGTGCAGGCGGAGAAGGTGGCGCGCGCGCCGTGTACGACGCACACGTCGCAGCGGAACGTGCACCTGCGGAAGGTTCCGGAGAACGGGAGGCCTGCGCAGACGAGAGCGCCGCCTGCATGCATGGTTCGGCTTGCGGCGGAATGCTGCGCAGCTGCTGAGGAGCCTTGATTGCACCTGCCGTAAGCCTGCTGGCGTGCGGACACCACCTCAATATCGACACTGATAGTGCGCATGGGTACAGGGGGGTGAAGTGTCCTGAAGCTTCCTTGAAGCTTAAAGCTCATGAAGGGCGGCATGTGACCACAGGCGGCGTGTGGCCACAGGGGTGGCCTGGCACAAGATCAACTCTGAGGGGTGTGAACTGCATGCTGTGACGTGCATGCTGCGCAGCCCGGAGGTGACCACATGTGGAATGGGCTTGTGCGGCACTCCTTGAGCCATCGAGCCACCCTGGACGTGCGGAGGGCGGAGTGTAGCACAACATGTGGCAGAAGAGCTGTGCCGCTCTTACGCGGCGGAACAGGTGCGGGCCTGCACGCGGCATGAGCGCGCGCGGAAGAAGACCCAGCGTGTGGCCGCGTGTTGCCGCGTGTGGCCCAGAGTGACCCAGCGCGCAGCTGCTGGTGTGATCGTGCTAGTGGTAGGGCCAGTGTGGGCGGGGGTGCCAGATTAGGTGCCTGTGCTTCACAGGCTTCACATCCCACATGTGGCCACAGGTCCCGTGCTCATGGTGCCTGCCTCGGCATTCGGTTGCGGGGGGGGTTGCACGGCTAGGTAGTATGGCGGCTACAAAAGTTACAAAAGACAGTCCTGCTGGTTTGCTGTCCACCAGCAGGGCAGCACCTCCGAGTAATGCCAGCCTTGCACTGCCAGTTGGCCAAGCACGCTGCAGGCCCACAGGTCACGCCACACGCAACGTGGCGGTGTGTGACGTGTGGTGTGACATCACACGCGGTCAGTGCCATGCCACATGCGACGTGCTATTCGATACCAGTCTAGCGGTATAGTGCTGCAATGCTGACACGAAGGCTGTGATGTGTGAGATGCAAACTGCTGCAGGCAGCGCGTAAACTGCCCAAGCGACACGTCGGCGATGGACAACGGAGTCCTGCAGTTCCGCCGCACCACCGCAAGCCACACTGGCACAGCGCCGCTGGTGACATGCTGTGCAGGCGTTCGTCGGAGAGTGGGAGGCAGCCCAGTGCATACCTGAGAAGGTGACGTCTTCAAAAGTGGCGCCGGTGCCTTCCAGCAGGACCACTCCAAACACGGGCAGGGCCACATCGCCAGACCTGACCACGGCACCACGGCTGGACGAGCGCATCACAAGCATGTACGCCTTGGAGTCTGGCTCAGGGCCCAGCGTCACAGTTCGCTGCTGCAGCTGGATGTGCGAGGCACCAGTGCAAGACAGCTCGTAGAGCAGGTCTTGGACGGTCTCTATGTTTCCCTGCACCGCGACAACGCACATCACGCTGGACCCCTACCTCTACTGGAGATTGTTCCATGCTAGTGTAGAATCTGCTGGCGGGTTCGTCTCTCCGAGAGCACAGACGCGCGGTCGGAGCGCGCGAGCGGGTCCACGGACTGATCCGTTTTGCAGCCAGCGCCACTCGCTGCTTTCGCGCGGGCGGACCAACGCACCTGCGACCTTACTTTGATGTCTTCCACTCGAATTATCTGAGCAGTGCCCCATGTCAGCGCAGCTGTAGGAACGTAGTCTGGACATCCCAGGAGAGGGCCACCCGTCGCCGGCTTGCGTGCGCAGATCTTACACGGAATATCTCCGTTGGGGCCGTACGGCTTACACGAGCCTTCAAATGTGTGTCCGCAGAGGCAGAGCCGGTTCTGCAGCGAGTGTACCGGCGCCCAGCGCTGGACCGACATGACCGACGACTATCGCAGTGGTCAGCCGAGCAGCATGTACAGACAACTGGGAATTACATGCTGAGACATTGGAGATCAGGCAAAGCTGGGAAAATGCCGAGGTTGTGTTGCAGCTCTGGGGGGTATGAAGCGTCTGGGAACCGAGTCCCTCTGCGTCCCTCTCCGTGTAGCACGGTGGAGCGATTTCTGATTTGCAATCGACTGGTGCACCATGGAATGGCTATGAGGGTGGTGGGGTTTCGGTCGATGCATCCTTCACGAAGGACTGCATACTGCCGCGACAATATCCCAAAACAGAGACCTATCACATGCGATCACAGTGACAGTTCAGTGAGCCTCTGCATGCACGCTTGGGTGGGCAAACAATCAGCTGTGACGGCCATGGCACACGTACGGTGATACACGATTTATTTATGCATTTATTACGGTACCTCACTGGGCCACGGCCGGCACGCAGCGTACGGCACGCAACGTACGACACACACACCAATGTGGCTAGGCTGCCCCTAGGCGTTCTAGCTGGATTTTCCCCTGCGAGTGCCCCAACGCATGCAAGAACGCTGACCATGGGCAGATGGGCGTGAGTGCCATGATTGACGCGTCTGCACTCGTTGTCCCAGGCACAGGGTGCAATTCATTGGTATCGGTACGCACAGATTGCAGTTGTATGTTTGATTATGTTGATATGTTGATTGGCGTATTTGCTCTCTACCTCCACGCACTCTGGCCTGCGGCACACAGGTGTCAGAAACGCAGTGGCAACGACCGCGCGCAGCTGCTGACGCACGCCGGCCATGTCATGCCAGTGGCGCCAACAGGTGCATGGGGCAATTGGCGAGCATTGCTCGAGCAATGACCGGTCATGTGCTCATGCATGCGCCCACAGCAGCAAGCCATGGCAGCTGGATGGTGGTACCGAGCAATGACACGTGTCATGGTGCACTACGATGTGGATGCTGCGGCCACTGGTGCCACAGATGACACGGGTTATACTGGCACAGGCCCCTAGAGCCAAGTTAAGCCTCGTTACGCTACTTCGAGTGCGGCGAAAAATCGGTGCCGAACCAGTGTGCCCAACTGCGGGTCCGTACTGCAGCTGAAGCGCAGGCGGCGGTGT
>JALKAD010000143.1:584227-600268 GCA_024500015.1 Ulva compressa | reverse complement strand
ACTGTAGGTACCACTCCATAATATCCATATCGTCAGCGGGCAGCAGGGTGGTCCACAGCATGCTGCGCAGCTGCGCAGCTGCGGCCACCGGGCCTGCGGAGTGGCGTCCGGTACGCGTGTGGGTGTCATGGCGGCCCTGGTGCCAGCGGGCGCAACATGATCATCATGATGGGCGGCTGGTTCCAAAGTTGTTGCAGCGGAGAACAACGTATGTAGCAGCCCAGCAGCGAGGGCAATAGCAAGCAAACAACCAAGCCCCTGCAAGCGGCTGCAGCTGGCAGCAGGCAGCGCCCGCGGCTGTGTCATGCCTCTATGCGCACATATGTCTGCGCGCATATATCGCCTCTACCTGCAAAGGCGCACCATCCGATCCGGAGTCCGCCGCCCCACCTACGATCGCGACTGCGCTGCCATGCACTCGTTACACTTTACTCTCCCTGCCACTTTGCTTCGAAGACATGCAACAGAATGAGAACCTATCAGGCGCCTATGATATCAGGCGTCGATGAAATAATCCCGCCAAAATATCATCGCAAAGTGTAACTCAGCATTAATTACACCGGCTACACGATGTGGACCGGCTACACGATGTGGCTGCACGATGTGGCTGCACGATATATATCATATGGAGAGACCACTCCATGACCCTCGAATACGCTGCGACAGTGCACGGTGGCCTGTACAGCAGGCACTGCATGCCTATGCAGGTGCTCATTCGGTAGCAAGCAGTGATCAGCGCGTCCACGCTCCCCGAGTCCTCCTCCAGTCTGCTGAGTCACGGCACTGTCGCGTTATAGCGGAGGCAGTGTCCCTCGTAACCGTCCAGTGATAGCGATCGCTCGAACACCCGACAATTGGCACGCCAACCGAGCTCTTTGGAAATGATGCTGGTGCCATATACAGTCTGTCGTACGAGTCTGCTAGCCGGTTAGAGCTTGCGCTCTCATGGACATGTAACAGGTCTAGACCTGTTGCCCCTGGCGATAGCTGCACTTTAGCATGCCTGCTAGCATGTAGTCTAGCATAGGTGCAGTCTAGCATGCCTGCTAATTATCATGTAGTCTAGCATAGCTGTAGGCTGTACAGCCTACATAGTCCAGCATGTCGGTTCAGCATTGGACGCCGGCCTCGGCGCTTCCACATCGCTTCTATCTCTGTGGACATATCTTCAATCCAAACGAGCTCAAGTATGACTCACAAGGGATGATTTGTGCGGTGTGCGACAAGAGTATCCACACACGCAACAGGCTCTTTGGGTCGCGCGCGTTTGTTCCCTCCGCGAGTCTGACATGGGACAACGTTCAGTGTACACGAAGGCGATCTATAAAATCAAAAGCATCGGTTCGCTGCTGATCTATTACGACAAATCTGCGTACAGGCATCCTGCATGGATGCGTTGCGTAGCTCTAGTGTGGCGCATGCCAGTATAAACAAGATCGACCGCAGCGATGTGCAAATCCTGTTCGCACCACCGTGGAGCGCTCTGGGTGCTGTGCAGGAGACGATCGAGACCGTCCAGGATCTGGCTCGCAAGCTATCCCACGGTACATCTTGCATCGACTTAATGCACCGGAATCTGAAGTGCGGGCCCGCGTCAGACAACAATGCAGAGCTCATCGTGATTCTGGCGTCCACCTTCGGGACAGTCGTGCGAGGAGGTAGCCTGGTTGCTCCAGCTTGCGGAGCGCTGATGCTTCAAGGCCACGGCGCCACTTTCGAGGACGTCGCCTTCACAGGTGCTGACCTGCACCCAGCTTACCCACATCGGGCTCGTCGATCCGGCCTTATCCTCACACCAGCCTCACGTGGTCCTTGCCCGTGTAACACACCAGCCTCACGTGGTCCTTGCCCGTGCATGCTGCTGGTTGGGAGCCAAGCCTGCATCACTGTTGCCAGTGTGTTGACATCAGCATATCATGCTCCACCACGATTCACATAGCCTGATTCACATAGCCTAATACTTCTGCTGCCCGCCAGTGCAACTTGTTCTTGGTGAAAGTGTGCCAGTAGCAATTTGCCGGATCTCACAGGTATTGTCTGCTTTGAAATAAACATTCTGAACCTCGTGCTAAGGGTAAGATACTAAAGTGTGTGGGCATGCTGTAAAACCTCTGCAATGTGTGTATCTGAGTGACTGCGCCCGCCGTGCATATTATATCAACACGATGTTAAACGTAACAGTGTGTTAAGTCTTGCATGGTCTTCTGTGCATCTGGTTCCCGGACCAGAACTGCTCAGCTCGCGGACATCAAAGTTCAGCTCTCGCCACCACTACATGCATATGTGGGCGTATGCTGAGGAACGAATGCTGCCACAACCTGTGGCTGTATCTCCCGCTTTCAATGAGTGACTCGTAAGATTGCACACCGTCCGGCCACAACTATGCATGCCCCCATCCTCCTCGGCAAGAATCCAACACACTGACAGGATGGCCCAATGTTGAAGGAAGTACTGTCTAGTCTAGTGCTGAGTGGGAAGTGCGAGTGGCCCATGCATGACGTACCAGTCCATGCTGGCCGATGATCAGAGTTGTGATTCCGCGACGTTAAATTGCATGTAGTGTAGCTGTGGTTGGTGAGCACCGTCGAGTGCTCAATGACTTCCCGGTTTCATGTCACCCCGCCTACCTGCACAGATTCTGGATCCCCATACACGCCTCGTGATACATCGTCAGCCATCCACGCTGATATCGCGGAGTCACCAATTCCCCCCCGATCATGCCGCCACGCTGTGCCGCACGCCATGCAGGCGGCGCCCTCATCTGTGCCGGCTCACATTGCTCCGGAACGTTCCGCCGGTGCACCTTCCGCTGCGACGTCTCCGTCGTGCACGGCGCGCGCGCCCGCTTCTCCGCCTGCTCCTTCCTCAGCCACAACTTTGGCCTGGTCGCCAGCGGCCGCGACACCTACGCCATCCTGGATGGCTGCACCATTCGGCAGGCGCAGGCCGGAGTCCTCACGGAGGCCGGCGCCGCTGTCGCCGCCGACACGACGCAGGTCACCAACGCGATATCTGCGGTCATTGTCAACGACGCCGGCAGCCACGCCGCGCTCACCAACTGCACCATGCGCGGCGGCGGCCATGACAGCCACTACGCGGTGCTCACGCATGGCGGCGGGGTGACCATACGAGGCTGCCGAGTGTCCGCCTACAAAGTGCCCCTGAGCGCGTGCGGCCATGCCGGTGCTGCAGGATTCCTTGACGTCCGGCGGATTCACGCCGAGAAGTTTGGCTATGGGGCATTCGCGCGGGGGCGCACGCGCCTTGCAATCACCGAGTCCGAGTTTGACCTGCACGGACCAGCGGACCGGAAGGGGCTGCACATGGGCTCGGTAGTCGCGCTGCAGACGGATTCGATACGCGGGCAGTCGAATGTGCAACTAGAGCGGTGCGCCTTTGATGGCGAGTCGGCGAAGCGGTGTGAGGGCTGGACAGTGACCAAAGGCAGCAGGCTCGCCGCGCGGCTGTGCAAGGTCGGGTGCATGGGAGACGTCGTGTATGCAGACTGCGACAAGACGCGCGTCACGCTGGAGCATTGCGAGGGCCGCAGCAGCAACGTTTGCTGCCGGCTCGAGACGGCAGGGTGCACCCTGACGCTGCGCGCGTGCACCCTGACGAGCAGCGAGAAGGCATGCGCGATTGATACTGGCTCGCGGCTGAGCGCTCGTGACTGCGTGTTGCAGGGGCCCCCTGCCGGCGCTGGCCCCGATATGACGGCCGTGGCGGTCGAAGTCAGTGATGGCTCGCACGCTGACCTGCTGCGCTGCGTGCTGCGGCGCGCGCCGACCGCGGTGCACACGATCCGCAGCAGGGTTACGGTGAAGCAATGCCATGTGCGGGATCTGCTGACGGCGCTGGTGCCGGAGGCGCGCAGCGCGCACGGCGCACCGGTGCTGATGCCATCCGGGACTGGCTACCAGCTCGCCGGCGGTGTGATGAAGGTCGAGGGGGGGTCAGTGGAGGGGTGCATTATCGGCGCCGCTGCCGGCGGTGGCCGTGGCGTGCTTGCGGAGCTGACTGTTGAGGACGTCACATTCGATGGTACGGCGCATGGCGTGCAGACGAACCCCGACACCGTGCTGAATGTCGCACGCTGCCGCTTTAACGGCGCTCGCACACCGTCACAGTTCCGCGCGCTCCATGCGCAGGCCTGCGCCGTGGGCTACGGGGCCGGCGTCAGCGGCGCCGTCACCGACTGCGAGTTCCGGACCTACCATCGGGGGGTCATGCTGCTGCCTGCTGGGTGTGCTCCGTGCTCCGTCGCGGTGCGTGGCAGCACGTTTGCAGACATGCTGCCGAGCGCCGTGTGCATCGAGACGCACGCTGACCTCCTTGTTGAGGGCTGCTCATTCGCGCGATGTCCACAGGGGATGCTTGTGAGTGGGGCAGACGTGACGGTGCGGAAGTGCGCCTTTGGACCTCGTGTGTCCAGTGGGGTCACTGTGCAAGAGTGCGATCTCACAGCGGTGGACTGCCGCTTCCAGGGGTGCGAGGTTGGCCTCGGCGGTGCGGCCGGTGCGAATATCAGCGCACAGGACTGCACGTTTGTACTCTCGAGTGCAACCGCGCAGGGAATCTGCGCCGAGAGTGACCGCTTTAGCGTCAACGCTAAGCGCTTGAAAGCCGAGGGGGGCAATGCGGCCGTGGCTGCCATGTGTGCGGCCGACGGCACGGGCCTGGTCAAACTGGTGGAGTGTGAGGTAACAGGGGCGACAGTGGGGGTGGATCTTCGGGGTCCGGGCATTCAGGGTTCGCTGCTGCGCTGCGATGTGTCTGGGGCCTCGCGCGGCGTGCTTGTCACCCAGGCCGCCACAACGCGGATCCGGAAGAGCACGGTAAGCGGGTGTGGCGTTGGGGTGTTTGTGGGGTCGCACCCGGCGCTGCTGGAGGAGCCGTGTGCGCTGTGTGGCAAGGCAGGCAGCGCGGCGACAGCCGCGGCGTTTGATCATGCCGCGGCGCCGCCGCCGCCGGGCTCGCGGTGCGAGCACCGGGGCGTGAGGTCGGTCGCAAACCTCGCCTGCGTGAAAATCGCAGATTGTACGCAGGCCGGGGTCGAGGCGGAGCGGTTCGGGCGAGTGGAGGCGAGCGATGTGGATGTGTTGAATTGTGGCATAGGGGTCGCGGAGCATGTGACTGGCGTGCGCAGCACGTTTGGGGACTGCAGCGTGCGCGCCGCGGATGGGCAGCGCAGCACAGCGGTGCATCGGTACAGTAGGTCTGGTGTGGAGCTGGGTGTGGCGGAGGAAACGATCTCGGGCATTGATGTGGTATGAGAGACTGCACAGGAGTACACGGGAGGTGTGTGTGCTCCACAAGGTGGTATGATCATGGTCCAGCTGGTTGCAGGTTTACGTGGCGCACACAAAGGTGTTGATGCAGATAGAAGGCATGTGGACCAGGTAGGAGCTGTGTGGCCCGTCTGACCTGGCACACCTGGCTGCTGTCTGGGGTGCGGGCGCGGCTGCGGCAGCCAGGCCTCTGGGGGCCACAGACGGCATGAGGCCAAGTGAGGTCAACGCGTAATGGCGCCAGTCAATGGGGTACAGATTTAAGGGGCAGAGGACCGGCAGTGTGTGATAGATGTGGTGATAGCCAAGACAATGGATGTGGTTGCTGAGATCATGCGATAGAGGGTATTGCTGTAGATTATGCTGAATGGGCATTGGGTTGGGTGAGCGATAAAGCAGCAGATATCTGCTTAGTGCCTAGTGTCCGTGCCTCGCCAAGCGGCGGCGGTAAGCGCTGCATGTCAAGCGCTGGCCTGAAGTGGCAAGGGGTATCGTAATGAATGCATGCAGAGGTGAATGCACGCATAAGTGTCCAGCCTCCAGCCAACCAATTCGCGCGCTAAAAGCATGCAGTGCACAGGTCATGCAGATGGTGGCGCAGGGATCACAGGGCGCGATTCTTGCGCTAACCATGCTGTCGTGAGAAATATTGGCAACACAGACAGCGTGCTTTGAAGGCGTCAGCACCACTGACTGTGTTGTGCGTCCATGGCCTCGCCATCGATAACCTTCTCTCACAAGCACCTCTTCACTCTGAAACTGTGCATGCAACCACGCTGTGCACCCTGCTGTCATGGTCGGGGCTCCATCTTCGTTGCAGTGGATGCATGACACAGAGATGTACTGCGCCGTGCTGCGCTGTGTCGGTGTGCTGTAAATGTGAATTGAATGCTGTGTGCTTGCGATGGCCGTTGCATATCTGGCATATGATGCTCATGCCGATGTGTGGGGTGCCCGGGCTGTTTGTGTTTGTGTAATTCCCGATGTGTTCCCTCGGCGTTGCTGGGGATTTGTCAAAATCTGTCACTGTGTCATGCAGAAATGTACTCCACCGCAGCCACACGTGCACAAGATACGCCAGCTGCAGCATGACCTGGTGGCTGCACACCGTTGCCAGTGTTTGTGTTCAAACACACATACGGACAAACGTGTCTGCAGTGCCTACGGCTGCCACAATTCCCATCGCCTGTTGCAATGCGGCAGTTGTTACAGCCGTGTTGCGTTGGAGTGCTGGGGGTTGACTGTCGTGGTTCATCACCACCGGCGTAGAGTGCCCGCAGATTGTGCTGTGTGCTCATCGGGATGACGTGCCGCACCGGTGGTGCCTGCGGTCACGAGTACAGGTCACGGCGTGTGCTGTGGTGGCCATCGCGCAGCGTGCTTGCTCCTGCAGTCCCCCGCAGGCTGCGCAGTACTTCAGCTGTTGGCACACGCTGCCCGCCACCTGCTCTCACCACCGGTGACGCGGTGGTATAGCACGCTATGTGTTACATAGTGATAGATCTAGGACCCAGCACGCTATGTGTCATTGCGTCTCTGATATACCATGAAGTGTCAGCAGAGAACTGCTCAATCAAGAGGTGCCTGCAGAGGGCCACGCCTGTTGCCTGGTTCCCTCATCACTCTCATCACACCTACACCTACTTGCAGACTGTTGCAGGTGGACATCTACTCGCGGACTGTTGCAGGTGGACTCCGCAACAGCCTCAAGCAGCAGCAGCTCGCCCGCTAGCACCTCCTCACCATCGATCACTAGCAAAGCAGTCACTGTCCCCACTAGCACATCAGTCAGTCTCCCACATCAGCAGTCACTCGGCCACGCCAAGCACAGCTGCTCCAAGCATTGCATGGCACGGGTATCAGTCCTCCGCCCCCAGGGGCAGTCAATCAAAAAGTTTTTGTATGCACAAAAATCGCAGAGGTCAAAGCAGGCGGGCAGTGCATGCAAAGACTGCCCGCTCATCGTTGAAAGAGCGCGCATGATGCATGCATGCGCTCACATCATTCAGTCAGCTACTGTACAAGCCACCTCCGTGTGAATGGCTATCTCTCTGTCTGCTCCTATCCCGGGTTACGCTGCCTGCGCCATCAGACGAGGCATACTAGTCCCACCCCTTGCTCTGGCATCTTCTTTCATTGTAAACACAATCAGCTTCTGCTGTGTGGGTCATGCAAGCCAGTCTTGCTTGCGTACTCTTCATGTTACGCAGCACCACTTCAGCACATGTCAGTTGTCACGATTGTGGTGCCACCCGCAGCACAGCTCAGCAGATGTAGACTGTCGGAACGGCAGAGCGGATCTCGTCCTCGTGAACGCCAGGGTTCCCGAAAACCCTGAGTTCCCTCAGATTCTGCATGGACTGCACCGCCGGCAGAATGGCCCCGATACCGTCATGGCACAGCCCACACCCACCCAGCGAGAGCAGCTCCAGAGACGCCGGTCTGCAGCCGCCCTCCCCGGCCCCCAGCCCCGACGCCCCCGCGAACGACACCTGGCCGCTCAGAACCCTGGCCAGCTTGCGTGCGCCGCGCACGCCCATAGGGTTTCCGCTAAGATCCAGCTCGCGCAGCGCGGTGCGGCTGCGCAGACCCTTTGCGAGCTCGATCATGCATGCGCCGTCGAGGTCATTGCCGGCGAGGGACAGCACGCGCAGCATGCAGCTGCGGCGCAGCCGCAACTCCCTCACAAACTCATCCAGCGTGCCGCCGTCGCCGCACCCTAGCTCACTGTGCTCCAGGCGCAGCACGGCCAGCGTGTCCATGGATGCGGCCACCGGCGCGACCACCGCCACCGCGTCTGCAGCCAGGTACCCGAGCTCCAACTCACGCAGCACATGCATGGACGCCAGGCATGCTGCAAACCCAGACGCGCTGCGGCTGGACACGCGGCCGTCATGCACGCGCACACTCACCCGCAGCACCTGCAGCGTCTCATGCATGTGCAGCGCGTGGCCCAGCTGCTCAAGCATCACCGTTGGTGCCTCGATTGCCCAGAGGTCAAGGTGGCTGAGGTGTGCCAGCTCCCCCACCGCCCACGTAAGCTGCGCTGCCTCTTCGACTTCCGCAATGACGGCACCACGCATGTTCAAATGGCACAGGCCCGGCAGCGAATGGAGCAGCCCGGCGATCGGGCCCGCCGGGCCAGCCCCCCCGGCACCCAGGCTCTCCCCAAGGTCGAGCCGCGTCAACGCCTGGCATACACGCATGCGCTCCGCAAGGTGCTCCGTCAGCGGGTGCTCCTCCCACCGGCTCGCGTAGTTACGCAGCGTCAGCGCGCGCAGGCTTGTCGCGCCACCGAGGGCCGCCGCGAGCGCGGCCGGTGCATCGCTGCCACACTCAATGTGAGTCACGCGGTTGATCGTGACCTCGCGGCACGTCGGGTTTGCAGCCGCCGCCGCCGCGAGCGCCGCCGCGGTGCCCGCCGTCAGAAACGCGTCGGTCACGCTCAGCTCGGCGAGCGACCGCGCCTGCAGGAACGCAGCATGCAGCGCGGTCACATGCGTGTCTACAAGCTTGCAGTCCTGCAGCTCCAGCCGGTCGAGCTGCGGCGTGGCTGTGAGCGCCTCTGCGAGCGTCCCGGCGGCGTCAGCGTCATCGGCGAGCGGCGCCGCAGCGAGGCACAGCGCGGTGAGCCGGCGGCCGCGCGGAAGGTTCCGCGCGAGCGCATGCATGCGCTGGGGGGTCATCGTGAGCGTTGACAAGCGCAGGGTCGCGAGGTGGGGGAGGGAGCATGCTGCGGAGAGCAGCCCAGCAAACTTGCCGTCGAAACCGTCGCTCGTGCGGGCCTGCCGGCGGAATGTGAGGGATAGAGAGGTGAGGCCGGTGACGGCGGGGATGGCAGAGGAGGCAAAGGAGATGGAGGAGGGGCCGATGGTGGGGTGTGTGAGTTCGGGGAACTTGATGGAGACGTGTATGTGTGCGCCGGCGCATGGCGCGCATGCACGCACGGCGAGCGGCCGGAGCTTGGGGGGCAGGGAGGAGAACTGCGCGGGCACCGCGATCTGGGGGGCTTCGCCGTGCAGGGGCTGGGGGTCGGAGGGGGCGAGGGCGCGGCGGAGGAGTGTGACCGCGAGCTCTGGGGGCACCGACCGAAGGACCTGCACGCATGGGCGAGAGTGCTTGCGGCGTGGCCACGCTGTTGCAGTGCGGTGTGAAGATGCAGTTGCAGCGTGTTGCTTCTGCCGCATGCTGTGCTGTGCTGTGTTGTGGCTCTGTGCTGGGCCTCAACCGCCTACGTCTGAGTGCCACAATGTCAGTTTCAGTGTACCAAGGCACACCAACGCACCAGTCCATGGAAGACGTGGGTTATGTGCATATGATAATGGCAGAGGTTGTGACAGCAGAGCCAGCAACGGCTTGTTACGTGTATCCCTATGTGATATGATGCAGCATGCAGTGCGAGATGTCATGTACCTGACAATATGTAAGGCTTGACAACAGTGCTGGTTATGCTTCTACTGGCTTGTGCACATGTAGACACAGGTGCAGGTGTGGGTGCCCCCACTGCTGGCAAGCTGGGACCTGGGCAGTGAGTTGGGCAGTGATCTGGGCAGTCACCGCTCCAGGGCCTCCACTGAGTGCGCCTGCCTCATGACTGGCAGGAATACCAGTTGGCGAAAATCACGCCCGCCAATGCATGAGTGTTGCTGTCACACACAGCTACCAGTCATCCGCAATACCCTCACAAATACTTGTTGCGAGCATGTAGATCACCGCATGCATGGGACAAGCTGAAGGCCAGCATCTGAGTGCTCACAGCTCAGCTGAAGCCATCGGGGAGCACCTCATATGCCGCGTCTGCTGTGGCAGTCTCCCCGTTCCATGAGAACAGAGAGTTGGTGATCGTCTCGGACGCGCCGCTGCTGCCGCTGCTTGCAGACATCCGCACATCTGAAAACCCTATCGGTGCGCCTGCCGGAGGAGGCGTCAATGATGCCCAAGGCGAGCGGCCGTGCCCAGCCGGTAGCGCCGGCACAGCGTATGTGCTGCGCGCGCTGTGTGCTGACCCGCCCGTCTGACTGGCCATCGGAGGTACAGGCGAGTCGAGGGAGGCTTCCGACAGGACCGGCACGCTCAGGGTGCTGGCCGGGCTGGCCACCATGCCAGGGGTGCCGGGCGACGCGGCCATGTTGAACGAGTCGCAGGTCGACATCATGCTTCCGGACGCGAGGCTTCCGGAAGGTGCGGACGCGCGGGGGCTGGAGCACTCGGAGGGGAGGTCCGCGCTGGGGCTGCTGGGTGTGCCGCGAAGCCGCGAGCGCGCGAGGGACTTGCGGCGGACGGCCGAGGCGGTGGCTGAGGTGGGGCGCGCGTTCTGCAGGCTGGGCCGTCGGTCCGCACGGAGGCCCAGCGCGCGGCGGAGCCAGGGGCGGAGTAGGTAGCATATGTCCTGGACAGCTCGGGTGTCACCGAGTGCGTCTGCAGCCTGCATGCATGCGATTTGTTGCTTTGCAGAGTCCTAGTCTGTGAATGACAGTTTGAAATGCAGAAGTAGAACACAACGTAGACAACAGCACGGTTATGTATGTATTGTTATAGAAGAGAATGGTGCGCAGTGACGTTTAATCCAAACCAAAACGAAGCCCATGGCATTCAAACAAAGGTTCAACCAAGGTGCATGTTGCCAGCTCCATGGTAGCCGCTTGTCCATAATGGGCGACATCAGTGGTTGCATGTCATCCGGTATGGTAAATGTGGCGGCACACAGCACACAGCATGCAGCACACAGCAGTGGTGTGTTCCGTTTCGCATTCCGTGTCTGGCAGCCAGTTCGTTATTTCGGTAGCTCGGTGGGCTATCGGCATTCAGTTCCGTTCAGTTGACTGCAGTGACCATGGTGACTAGCCGTTGGGAATCGATGGCATGGGGTGCAGGTGAATCGCGCCATGTGGCACAAGTTTCTACAAGCCTGCAGATCCCTGTAGACATGCTCTCAAGCTTCGAATCACCAACAGCTGGTGCTGAGGTAACAACCACACAAGCCGCTGGTAGCCACTGGGTGTTGGCACTAGTTTCCCCTGGGCATGACACCAGTTTGTCTCTTGTTTGCAGACACCTGACCTTGAACAAGCATTCCAGATGCTGCAATTCTGACTGACTGACTGCGCAGTGACTGGTCAGGCGACTGAGCACACATAATGAGCACAACTCCGATGAGGCAATTTGTTGAGGCAAAGTGTTGATGGGGCTGCAGTCTGCAAATTGCAATCTGCAGACTTTGCGCGTGAAGCAATGCCTGATGAAGTGCATTTGAGAGGGTGAGAGGGGCAAGTGGCATGCATGTGGATGGCTGCATGGCTTTGCAGAAACAGCTGAGTCACCTGGGCACAAATCCATCCAAGGGCAGCATGGTCAGCTCACTGGTTTTGCAGATGACTCGCCATGAGTGGACAGTTGGCTTTTGGGACAAGTTTGGGGGCCCAAGGCAGCTTGAGAGTGTAATTGACTGGTTGGCACGATGAAGCCCGTCAAACTTGGCTGCTGCAAACCATGGTCTGCAGATGAGTGGAGTGAACTTGTGTGCAAATTGCAAGTTGCATGCACACTCTCAGTCCATCTCAATGTAACACTCTCAGTTGCACTGCAAGATCCTGGAGCAGTTGCAGTGACCACCCACTGTGTCAGTGCATCTGGTCATCTGAACTCTTCAGAGTCGGGTGTCCCTGGCATGGTGACTGCCATTGTTAGCTGTGCCCCACACAATCTTCCAAACAGCATGCTTGTCTCATGAGCTGCCATGACACCTACACAAAGCAACATGCACACTGCCATGGGGACAGACACTGCCATGGCCAGCCTCGAGGCATCTGTCCTGGTCACAGGCAAATGCCTGGCCACAGGTATGGCTGCCAGTGCTGGTTTGCAGATCTCCATGGTCTCACCAGCACAGCTGAACGGGCTGAATTTGTAATGTATGGCACGGACATGCTTGAGATCAAGGGTCATTGTGCTGGTCTAAGCCAGGGGACTGTAGGTGGCAGGTCCCAGGGGTGAAAGCATACACCGCAAAAGCTGGATATCCTGAGTTCCATGTATGCGTCAAATGCAGCAGATGCACGGTCGCAGCTGTGCATACGAAGGTGTGGCTGGGGGACACAGATCGTGTGGCTCGGGAAGCTGAGCGTCCTGACCACAGTGTTCAGTTGCGTTGACCGACGTTGCGTGCTTGTGACGCTCGTCTCGCGAATGCCGGTTTCGCACGTCAATCAGTGGCGCAGCGATCAGTCAACACAGCAGATGTGGAGAAGCAGTGATGCAATGAGTAGATGACTGGCAGCCGTGCAATCGGTCAGCTGGATGGCGAGACAGAGACGTAAACGGGGCAACTGTTCGTGTGAGTCATCGAATAGCCAATGGCGCGGGTGCTCGTAGACGCAGATTGACCGTCGTGACGCGTCGCAGCAGCCATGCCGTGCGCTGTACACGTGGCCCCCCGGTCAAAGTGTCGCGTCTGCGCGCTCACATCGCCGGCAGAACAGCGCACTCTGTGCACATGCAGGTTACCTGTGCGTTATGGTTATGTGAGAAAGTGTTTCGCGTGGAGTGTATACGTGCACATTTGTCTTGCGAGACACGATCGCTTGTGTCAAGTGACACCGTGCTGCTGCAAAAGGGCCCCGGTCAGACATGACGTCATCGAATGCAACATGACATGCGATCTGATGAGTCGTCTCCTGCCGTACCGCGGCAACTGGACAAGGCTAGTTTTGTCAACAGCAACGACGCGAGCAGGCCCATTAACCCCAAAGCGAAGTAGGTCCTCGTAGGCATCATGATCATTTACCGGATATTTGATGCTCCGTGTGCTGGAACAACACCGACCCAACCACCCTCGTTGCTCTCGCGAGCGCAGAAATTCAAATCCCCCGTTAGTAAGCTCGGCCAGCGCGCTGCAGCGTTTCAAGTTGCTCACGACGCGTGCAGTGAGCGCTTGGCCAAGCGCAGACCCCGTGCTTTCAGAAGTCCTCCACTTGAAGATAATTATGACCCAACGTTGAGCATTGGAACATCGTGTGGTGTGCAAGTAAAAACGAGAAAAAGGCGCACCGTCATCGCTGAGACGAGCTGGTCTTCAGACGCAACGCAGCGGCAGTCCAGTTGACGGTCATTGACCATCTCCAGCCAGGCGCACAGAGGCTCTTCGCCAACAGGCAGAGCTAGTGTCTCCCATGGCTTGGCAGATGCGGCAATGCTGGCGAGAAGCGGGCTCCGATGCACGGCTGCCGGCCCAACAAACACCTGCCGTCCACGAGCGCTCAGTTCTATCAGAACTCGCCCGACGGTGTCCACCCGCACAGACACACCAGGAGCGTTAGAAACAGATATATGAGGAGGCTGCGGCAGGATCGAAGGCATGGCTGCTGTCTATCCGTCGCGTTGCAGCTCCCGAACCATTCAGACGCACAATAGCAGCACTTGTGCATGCAGCGGCATGTTAGGCGGCTGCAGTGTATACTGGTTTGCCCGTAAGGCTTGCTACAGCGCAGATTCTCTCGACAGCAGACCTATATCAGCGTTGAGCTGAGTGCACCTTAAATTACAGCTGGCATCGTCCTCGCGCTGTGCACCGCGGTGCACCGTTACTAGCCGGACCTCGAATTCGACGTACGGCAGTTGCCGCGCCGTGCCGCCGCCCTGCGATGATATGCGTCACACAGAAGCGGCGCCGCACCAGCTTCAATTTCCGTGGCCAGAGTACGTAAGGGGTGTGCCACATGATGCGCTTTTCCTGGGTCTTTGCTCGCTTTTTCGGGGTTATGAGCGACAATTGTTGGCCTCATGTGGCACTCCCCCGAGTCATTCACATGTCCACCCTGATGCGATGGGTACCTGCGTGGCACGTAGCTCCTCGTCGCCAACGATTGTAAACTTATCTTGACTCCCGCCGAGTTCACAAACACACAAACGCGCACGGTCGAGTTCAGTTAAGGACTGCCCCGCATGCCGGCCGCACAGGTTATCATCTATTTTCACGGTACCGGAGCTCCGCGGAGCCGATATGTTGACGCCCACAGCGCCCTCGCCGCACGTGCAAGCACTTGATCATGGTCGCCCGAAGACACGTGTGATCCCGCTGCATGCACCCAGCTGGGCCCAGCTACGCACGAACTTTCATTGCTTCTCAGCAGACAAGCCTTACTAGAAACCAGAGGTACACGTACGCACCAGTTGGTCCGCCTGAAGGCATCAGCCTCAGCAGCCTGAACCTCCACCATCGCGTCCGTGACGGTAGTTCACAGCGCTGCAGCGTTTACCTGGACCCATACTTGTCCCTTGTATGAATCTCCAAGTCCCACGCCGCCACAGCATGCATGCTGTACACAGGTCCCGTGTTCACGCGCACAGCTGGCCGCAGCCGTTGGAGGGATGTCCGCTCGGTTGCCCAGGTCACCTGATTACATTGGACCTTTTTCTGTGGCAACGCATGCACCAGCCGGTCAGCTTACAATTCACCCGCACACCCCTATTTTGGTGCAAAACTCGGTTCAGCCGGTGCCCAGACGGCCCGCGGGTGAGTACTGAGCACACCAGCCGCTTTGAATTCGGCCCGTGAGCTCCGGGGGGGAGGGGGGGGGGGGGGGGGGTTACGGGGGGCGTGGGGGGGCTCAAGGTCCGCGGCACTAGCGCACCTAGGCCTAGCACATGCCTGAGCATCCATGGTAGCCTACCAGACCAAGTCCCCATCCAGGTTGTCAAGTGTCTGCGACAGTCTGGCAGTGCCTGCGGGTGGTGCGGGTCACGATTCTGTGCATTTCGTGTCATGTCACGTCAGTAGTGGCGGCTTTGGTCCGGCACGTTTCCGTGCAATCATTTGCAGTCACCACACCAAGCTGGCAAAGTCCGAATTCACTGAACAGGTCCGGCTGTGCCCATGCACCGGCGCAGAACCAGCACCTCCGCGACGGCGGGGGCGATGTTGCGACAGTGCCCGGCTGGTCACATCTTTCACCGCACGCTTCCAGATCTTTGAACCACCTCTGTGTCAGCGTCAGTGTGGCTGCTGGCGTCACTGGCATGCTGCCCATGAGAATAGTGACACGCCTGACCCACGGGACAGTGGCACACGGGAGGCAGTGACCACTGCAGGCAGCCACTGCAGGGCATGATGCGGCCCTCGAAGTGCCAGTGAGAAGGTCAGCGAGAGCAGGGATGGGTTTGGAGAGGAGCCGATGAAAGACGGCGCGGCAGGAGGCGTGTGCTCCCCACGTGCATGCCGCACTGGCGCAGGTTAGGGTGTCCGAGTGGAAAGCGTGATGTGTAAATTGATCGAAACCTTGAAGTAGCTCAAGGTTCCGGAACCTTGATCCATCAGCGCTGAGGGAAGGAAGCAGGGAACTAAATAAAAATCACAACTTGAAGCTGCACGGCCGCCCCGGAAGATGATGTGACACACGGGCCTGGAGGGAGGGTGGCGCGGGTGCACTGCCAGCGAGCACGGCTGCAGCCTCTGTGGAGTTGCCCAGCATGCGCCCAGCCGCGTTCCAGACGCTACCTCCATCCTTGGGAATGCACACAAGTTGGCACACAACACGTCACACAACACGTCACAACTTGAAGGCGGATGCGGGTGGTCACAGCCGCGAAGAGCATGCTCCCCATGAGATCTGACTTTTTGCTGTGCAAGTCTTGATGGATTACCCAACGCTTGTTGCGTGAGTAAATATAATCTTCTGATGCAAACCATACCCCATCTGCTTGTTCTCCAAAACTGCTCTGGATAGGCTACCGTGTACTGTTCCTTGGTGTACCCTGG
>JALKAD010000143.1:528687-541448 GCA_024500015.1 Ulva compressa | reverse complement strand
TGTGGCGCAGCCGCCTGTATGTGTATGTACGCCAAATCACCGCATGTGAGACATGTGTAGAGACAAAGCTGCGCGGCAAACATGTTCACTGTTGCCATGTCGGTGTTGCGTTTTCCATCGCAGGCCTGCAGTGATGCACTCTGCTCGTCAGCTTGTCACACATTGCGATTCGTTGTCGAAGCCTTTGAAAGCACGTATGTGGCAGTGGCGCGATTTAAGATGACTGCTGGTGTGAATGCGCCAAGTAGGTAGTGGGGAGGTGATGCCATTATCTTGGTCCGTGTTATCGAACGTGGCATGGCCGCTTCTGTGAATATCTATTTCAAGATGCTGATCCCCCCCGTTGAAAGTGCACCTGTTTGACTTGTTGCCCGCGGTATCAGCTCGATATTGTGTTTAGCCGCTGGTGCATGCTCCAAGCTGGTAGATTATGCTGATGATCTTGCTCTGTTGGTTTGATTATGTTGCTCATCATGTTGTGGAGGTATCACTTACTTCCAGATGACCCTGTAGATGCCAGCTTTCGTTCCTGCCTCAGGCTGCTGAGCAAACATGAGCGAATAAAGGCATCTGTGGCTCGTCAAATCTTTTGTTGCAGAATCGAATTACGTTGATTCAGACAAGTTCGTGCACGGCCCAGTCTGCTGGTTGATGTGTTGAGCACTGGACCCGAGATGCTTGTTCGCTCATTTGGGTGTGAGCAGGCACGCTGACGTGGATGTTGACATCAGGAGCAAATGCAGCCCTAAAACGATGAGTCATATATGTACGCGCAACAGGCTGTGTAATGAGAGCAATGCTGTGAAAGGACACGTGATGTGCAGAGCCCTGATGTCGGGAAGAAACGGGAGCGGTCTGAGGAACCGTCCGTCAAAATAGAGGAAGAAGGCGACGAGAAACCCGAGAAGAAGAAGAAAAAGAAGAGGAAGAGCACCGACGCGGACGGGGACGCTGTCATGGAGGAGGACACCAACGGGGAGGAGAAGGCTGCGAAGAAGGCCATCAAGAAAGAGAAGAAGGAAAAGAAGGAGAAAAAGGAGAAGAAAGCCAAGAAGGCCAAGAGCGAGTAAGACCAGTCTGTGGTGCTGGTCCAGAGGTACTGGTGCAACACAAGCGCCACCAGTGCTCACCTGGTCAGCAGGGGGGGGGTGTTCAGGCAGTCCAATCTTGCTGCAGCCCATGGCCAGCTCCAGAGCAAGAGCACGGTTCTCCGTCAACCATGCCGCGGGTTCTTGCCTTAGTTTCAATCGACCAGATGGCAATCACAGGACCAGACAGGCAACTGCTGGTTGCGCCCGACAACATCAGCCATCGTTTAGAAGATTTTTGCAGAACAGAGAGGAACGGACGAGCCGGGATGACACCTGAGCTGCTGCCGAGTGGCCTGATGCGATTCAGAGGTCCAGATGTGGAGCTGTGCATTGCTCCCAGGTCTCTTCCGGGTCTTCTGCCAGGCTGGACCACAGCGCTGTTGACGCTCCACTTTGACACCATATCAAGGGGCAGCACGAATCGGTCGCCCTGCAATGGCCTCTGCAGTTGTGGTCAAACAGGAAGCCTGGAAGGCTCGTTCCACCAAGGTTCAGTACAGACCAGCACTCTGTTCCCTGTGTCAGCACAGAATGTGCTGTGGCTGGGCACTGGTTGCACAGTGCTGTCGCTGACACGGACGCACTATGTGTCCGGCCTGAAACTGTGCCCAACATACGTGTGAGCTGCAGAGACCCGGTTGTCCTTGCGTGTGCTGTGGCCCTTGGTCAGATCTGCTATTGTGGAAAGGCATGAAAGGTAACATGCCAGCATTTTGGGGTGGCGAGTGTTTGTTGCGAGGGCTGAATTATTGGGCCATGTGTTACGGGGAAATTCGTACATGAGGGATGAGGGGAAAGGGGGTATGCACTGGCTAGCTAGGTGGTGACAGTGTGCGTTGAGGGCCCCGTACATGCACACGGCCATGTAGCCAACATGTAGCCAACATGGTCATGAGTGTGGTAATGTGCAGAAGCGGAGTGAATGAGTTGAAAGTTGCAATTGCATGTCGGGGATGGCGTTTTGTTGTGTTTGGGTCAGCAGTGTGGTCAACACTGGGGCGTTGGCTGACCGCGGGCTGAGTCTGTGAGTCTGATGGACAGACTCTATGACAAGCTGATGAAGGCAGTCTCGAGTACAGGCTGCTGTGGGTCTCTATTGTAATGCGGGGAGTTTCACATTCGTGCTAGCGTGTGCGGCTTGGCCTCTGCAATTACAGGCACTTCATAAACGCCATTGATTGTGCTTCTGCCGGAGAGTAATGCCACTGCTGTGGCCTGACAGAAATGGTGCTCTGATGGATGTTCCCTCAAGGCATCAATATGGCAACCTCTTGCTCAGTCGTGGCACCTCACCTGAGACTGCACAGCCTGCGGCCGCGCATGCCAGCAGTGCTGACTAGACTAGTGTATGTATGATTACAACGCTGTATCCATGAGGACATTGACACCTAGTGTAGTTTTCTGTGCATTGGTGCAACCCTGGGGTGTTGTACTGGCTGTGAGGATCACAAGATTTCTGTCTGTCTGCCACTCTTTGCGCACCGTGCCAGTGCTGGGGTCGCGAAAGTTGGCTGGGCCATGAATTAGTAGTAAGTTATACGCGCAATCGAGGGTCCCGGGCCCGTCACCGGGCTCATGGGGTCCCGGCAGGGAGCGTAGATGAGGCCCATGTCTGGCAAATAAGTGTGGGCTCATCATGACGAGCAACCCCTTGTACAGACGCAAACGCCCTGTTGAGCAGTTGCACGGCAGTGCCACTCCATCATGTTTGTCTATTTGCCTGATGAATGGTCTCTTGCCTCGGCGCTGCTGGGTCCTAGATGCATCACTGTGTAACACTCCATAATGAGGGCAACACCACTGAGCATGCGCATGATGGCGCCATGAAAGGCCCAGGCCTGTATTCTTGGCCGCAGGCTGTGCACGAAGGAACGGACATGGGCATTAGCAGCGTTGAGCCTGTTTGGCTATTGGATACAGACTGCTTCTTAGTAGATACGGCAGCCGTGCTAGTCCTGATCGACCGCTCCGAGTCGGGTGTTCACAGGTCCCACCCACGTGCGACAACTTGAAGGCCATCCCGCGGGGAGCGCACTCATGACATTTACGGGTCTGTGCACAGAGATAGTTGGATCATCTAGATGATCGGGCGCCGGGGCTTCTGCGAGACGAGCATCGCTATCATAAGGGCCTATAGCAAGAATACCATCGTCTCGGGAGATCTCGGTCAGAATACGGCTGGCGACGTCGGAGGGCCAGCAGGACTGACGACTTCGGCCTCCGAGAAATCGTCCGCGATGGCCTTGGTCCAGGCCTTAGCGTACGTGAGAGCAGCGCAGTCAGCACACACACCGAAGCGCTACGTGTATACGTTGATGTGTAGCACTACGTATACACAGCTATAGCTCTGCCACAGAGAGACTGTTTCAGAAGGTTGCACCGAAGCATCCTATATAGCATACCTAGATAATCCTGCGGATACTTCCAGTGTCGTCACAGTTGTGCACGGCCACGGAAATCAATGCAGCAGCTCAGCAGCGAGGGCAATACCAAGCAAGCAACCAACCAAATCCAAGCAAGCGGCTGGCAGCCAGCAGCAATATGTAAGAGTCCACAAGCTACGATCCAATGCAACAATACCACACCAGGTCTGCCTTCCATGGTCTGCAAAGTCAGACAGAGTCCATGGCAGGGCGATGTGCTTCTTGGTCCAAGGACACCTCCATGGAGGTGCTGCCTCACAGTGCTACTACTGCAGCAAGAACTGGAGAGGCACCAATTGGAGAGGCACCGACCCACGTGCATGGGATTGGTGTGCAGTGAAGTTACGGCCTCACCATGCGACTTCAACGTTCACATGCAGCGGATGACTGACCTCGTGCACGGTGGTGCACCAGTGATGCGGTGCTCACCACTAAGAGGCAGGCTGTCCCGAAAGGCCAAACAAGAAAGGCACACCGTCGATTGACAACTCTGTTTAAGAAGTCACCTCCAGAGGTTGGTCGCGTGTGCAGTATCGCCGGACGTCTGCAGGCACGCGTTGCCACTGCAGTTGGTCAGACGTCATGTGCAGTGGCGATGGTGTTGCTACCTCGCGCAGGTATGGAGCTGGCATGCAGCGACACCGTAATGCATGCCACATCTCGAGCACACACCCGATCGGGCCTTATCACCATGTCCTGACTTAATGCTTTCCTGTGCAACGGCTGTTGTGGTTTTCTGAACGTGTAGCTCACAGCTCCGCCTGGACCTCTTCGGTGTGTGTGCGAACGACAGACAAGGAGTCCCTCGGAGTTGCTGTGCTGCAGCCGTAACACTTGCATGAGCTCATAGCAAAAAGTGGACGAAGTGACTCCCGTTTGTTGTGCCCCCTGGCAAACCTTGCCCGGCTGAAGTGAGAAGGACCTCGCAGTGGCAGTGTCCGGAGCTCATCAGCCATGCGATTTGCGCTTGTTGTGGCCATACTCGCGACCCTCGTGCCGTCGTATCTTTGCATATCTCTTCCCGAGTTTGACCATGACTTGCCAGGATGGAACGGGGAGGCTTCCGGGCTGCATGGTGATGAACAGGTGCCGCTCCCGTGTCGCAGCTGATCAACGCGTGCGAGACCATCAAACAGTTTTATCAGAAGCATATGTATGGAATGTATATGCATCGTTTAGCATGGGGTGTGTGCGGAGTGCATGTCTGGTCTTGGCTGGCCGAAGCGTTTCGTGCTTCGTTTGATCGCACGTAGACAAGTCGCGCTGGAATAGATTCTGCCTGAGCACGTTGACAGCTGCGATGATGTATAGGGTGACATAGACTGGAGTGGCGAGAGGATTCAGCTTTCGTGGGCACCACGAGCATATCTGCTGAAACGGTTCCTCACAGACGCCGAATGCGATCATCTCATCAGCTTGTCCGAGCCGTATATGCGCAATTCGACTGTGGCTAATAGTAAAACTGGCCAGAGCATGGCTTCAGAAGTCCGGACTTCCACGGGCACATTCCTGGCCAAAGGACGCGATGAAATCGTGGCAGCAGTCGAGAAGCGAGTCGCTCAGGTACGCTCTCGTAGATACAATTACCATATTTTGGTCTCACACATCATGGTTAGCCTCCAACTGCAGTACGGTGCTGCTCCAACACACAGAACAGATGCCATGCAGCTCTCTGCCCCTCGCCTTCATTGTGGCAAAGCGCTACACCATCACCTTCATTGTTAATGCTTCTTCAGCTGAAGCTATCCCACGAGTTTAGGGATGAGGTGGCTTGCAGCGCGACTGCGTGCCGTAACATTTGCACTGGCTGTCCTGGCTATGCCGAGTATGGCCTTGCGGGCATCTTGACGCTGCCCTCCCATGCAGGCATCCATGATCCCAGCAGAGAATCAGGAAGCCATGCAAATCCTGCACTACGTGAATGGCCAGAAGTATGAGCCTCACCACGATTTCTTCCATGACAAAGTCAACCAAGCCCAAAACCGCGGTGGGCAGAGGATTGCCACTGTGCTCATGTACCTGACCACTCCAGACGAAGGCGGCGAGACGGTCTTTCCGAATGCTGCGGAAAAGGTCGCGGGAGACGAGTGGTCCGAATGTGCCAAGCGAGGCTTGGCAGTCAAGGCTACACGAGGCAACGCACTGCTCTTCTTTTCCCTCCACCCAGACGGCACTGAGGACCCCACTTCACTACATGGGTCATGCCCCACAACGAAGGGGGAAAAGTGGTCAGCGACGAAGTGGATCCGTGTTGGGAAGTGCGCCTGTCTTCATCCTACAAGTCTCTGCGCCCCCTGCCACCACTTGTCAACGTTCTCATGGACACAGCAATGTCATCATACATACGTACTGCCACCTGCGTACAGCACACGGCCATCGTGGCAGCGAGCACAGCCTGCCTCACAACGACGTATTCGGAATATTTCGCAATCCTGCAGTCATATCCCGATCCATATGTTGCACAGCGCTCTCCCTCGACTGCACGAGGCAAGCTGAGCAAGCTTGGTCAACACATGGGTCCACCCACACTTCATGAGTGCCCCATCAAGCGCTCATGCATGCAGAATCTGAAGCGAGCGTCCACCATCATCTCACTTACATAGTTGGGCTGGCGCCCAGGCCCTAGAGTGCAACCATCTCACGATGCAATCAACTCTTGCCCGAGCCCGAGCTGAGCTTGTTGATGAAGCCGGCCAGCAACCTCACTAGATAGCTCCTCCACTCTGGCGCCTCCACTGACGCACCGCAGATGTGTGTGTTTGCGGAGTGCAGGTCCATGTTTTGACCAAGGGACGGCTGCTCTGCAGGAGGGCAGGCTGAGCCTGTACACACTCCCATCCAAACACAGCAAGGCATGTCCGAGCTCTCCTTCGGAGGGCTGCAGGCATCGAGGACCACTACGTGGCCACTAGATTTTGCAGCAGCACTTCTCGAGCTTCAGCCAGCAGCTGGCGTGCAGCGCCAAATACACACGTACAAGCCGGTCAAGCCTGTACAACAAACAAGAGGCCGGAGCCCCAACAAGAGGCAGCGCTGCTTGCCTGCTGTCGGGGCATGCTGGGTAGTGCTGCACACCTCAAGCAATAATCCGAGTCAGCTTGATTGGCCCAGGTGAGCGAAAGGGGTGGGTCGGTGCTGCCTGGGATCCCGGTGCCGGCTCATCCGCAACCCCAGTCAGCAAAGGTTGCTTGAGCCAGCTGGTGAGTGTCAGCACTGTCGATGGATAGCACGGGGAGATCTGTCCCGGCGAAGTGGACCAATCTTCACTCTTGTACATGTAGAGAGCAGCGTACAGCTTCACGAGCTCTTCTGGCAGGCGCAGCCAGTCTGTCTGCAACATGAGCGCGGTGCTGCGAGGCCCAGGCCCCTAGCTCTTGTGTCAGTGTGAACAGCTGAAACACAGTGCTGGCGCCACCTGGCTGTGCATGTCGCATGGAACCTCCGGCAGATCAGCAGTCGTGTTGCCTAGTAGTTTCGGGGATAGCTGTCTTGTGTTGTGTGCAGAAGGACGCCAGCCGGGCGGGTGTTGCCGTGTCGGGCATGTGCAGCACAGAGACGCACGCCTCCTTTCAAGTAGTTGTGGCCATGTGGCATCGGTCACCGCTGGTGTAGATCGCAATGATGACATCGTGTAAGTAGCACTACATGCAGCTGCAGCCCTCGCCTGGAACAACGCCACTGCAGGCAGCTTGTGGGTCCTTCGCAAACTCACCGGCAGCTTGTGGTTGTTCCCGCCATGTGTCTGCTTGCTCCAAGTTCTCACATCTCTGCAATGCATGGCGTTGACAGGGAGTCGTGGCTGCAGCCGGCTGTGGTGGCCGATGCCGGCAGGCCAGGACGGAGTGGCTGCACATGGTTTGGTTCGTGTGTCGCAGAGACGGGTGCGGCATGGGGCTGGGCTGCTCGTGGTGCCTGTCTGCAACAGCATGTGCTGCCCTGTCTCTGCATCTGGTGAGTCCGGATGTGTGAATTTTCATGTCAGCCAACTGCACAATATCTGTGTTATGCGGCGACTAACTTATGCCCAATACCCTGGCATTTGAGCCAACGCTGATTCCAGTTTGGATCCGGACCTGGAGGTCTGATCTGCAACATCAGAGATGATACTAGCTCCAAGTTTTTACCGGCGTGATCTTGATCATGAATTCGCCAACTGCTGCGAATTGTTTGGAAACAAGCGATCGAGCAAGCTGCCAGGTGGATAACTGCTGTTCACACTTGAGCAGAGTGAGCAAGGGCCCAAGCTGGCGCCTGCCACCTTGAACTATAGGTCACTGTAATCATACATTCATACTACACCACACCAGCTGCAGTTCTGAAAAGGCTGGGTTTTCGGTACAGCAAGGACGCAGAGTCAGGTGACAGTGCACAGCCTAGCACACTGCCAAGTCACACCAAGTTTGATGTGGATACTTAATTACGCTGGCACTTCAACATAAACCATTCCGAAATTGACAGTGCATGAGCTCCAGCAGGGCCAATGGGGGACAGGTAGCGCTGTGACTGCGTGGTATGAATTCATAGCCTGCAGCCCCAAGTTGATAGCCTGTAGCTGCAGGGGCCAGGCAAATTCTCCAACAAAGCAGTCTGCTGGCAGCTGTCTGTTCAACAGAGTAGACTTGCGACCTCTCCAACTAGGCGCCGTGGACATCATGGTGCGCTGCAAGGGATGTTGGCTCAGCTGTTCTCAGGCCTGATTACCAGGCCTGCTTACGTATTGATACACTGTGCACAGGCCAAGCAGCATACAAGTAGCTTGAAATCATCAGGTGCATATCCTGTGGTGGTGACTCCTGTGCAAAGCACTTATCTGACCTCGGGTGCCCGCATTCCACCTCCATTGCTGACAGCTCCACCGGAACCTGAACCACACACAGCCCAATAGCAGCCTTAGGTCTGAGCGGCCCTGGGACTTGTGATGCTTTGTCTGTTTGCCTGTTGACTGCTCTGTGCCTCGGCGCTGCTGGGTCCTAGATCTATCACAGTGTAACACACAGCCCAATAGCCACCTTGATCAACATTGCATTCAAGATGAAATTGTACGGTTGCATGTGCCTGGAACTGTGGTTGCCAGTTTATCTAATAGGCAGCTGCCTTATGGTACTACCACGACAACGACAGATTTGCGGTTGATTCACAGGTGTGTAACAGGGGCAAGAATTACATCGGGCAAAAACTACATCGTTCACGCTTGGTGTGATGAATGCAGCAGGCTGTCGTTGTCGATCTGTGCAACACCGGAACTCGAAGCGAGCCTCACCAGCGCTTCCAGCTCCAGGCACACTGTTTAAACAATTGGGCATGTTTATGGCCGAACAGCCAGAATGCTTGCTGACAAGACACCACTGCAGCCCCCCGGATTACACACACATCCTCCCCACGCACCGGCCTGGCTTCCTGCACTTGCCGCAGTACAGCGTGTGCTTGCCAGTCTGTGTGGCAGGCAGCCACACCAGCTGCAAGCCCCGATGTGGCCTGCTCATGTGACCTGCTCAACCGGCGGCTGCCCCCACACAACTTGCCCACACAGACCTTGCCCACCCAATGCCGACAGGGCAACTGCACTGCACTGCACCACAGCAGTTGACCTGCGTCCCTAGCTCTCCTTGGCCGTCGGCGTCCAATCCCCGCCCGTCGCGTCCGCAGCACGCAGCAGCGAGTGCAGCAACACCCCTGTCGCCACACTCACGTTGAGCGAGTCCAGCACCGCGCGGTCCAGCGCCGGCGCGTCGCGCACCTTGACAAAGCCACGGCACGCGCGCCGCACGTTCGTGCGCAGCCCCGCACCCTCGCTGCCGAGGACGAGCAGCGTCGGCGCCGCGACCGTGACGTCTGCCGCGTCGGCGGCTGCCGCCGCCCCGACGAGGCGCCGTCCGCGCCGAGGACGGTCCAGCCGGAGTCCGCGGCGGCGAGGAGTGTGCGGGGGAGGTTGTCGGCGCCGTGCACCGGGAGGGCCTCGAGAGCGCCGGCCGAGGCCTTCGAGGCGGAGGCGGAGAGCGGCGCGCAGTTGCGCGTGCTGACGAGCATGCCCGCCGCGCCGAGGAACATCACGGAGCGCGCCACAGCGCCAAAGTTTTGCTGCATGCAGCACGGTCACCTCATGTGTTGGCGAGTCTGTCGCAGCATGTCGTAACATGCCGTGGCCGCATATGGCAGCACACAGCAGGCGACAACGGTGCATGGCGATCGAGCGCCCGAATCGGTCTAGCGGGCGGCAGCCGCACGGGTGCCAACATCTGGAACAGAACCAGTGCCAGCAAATGTTATAACCTGAAAACGGCTCACGCATGACGCCCACCGGCGTGCTTTCGAGGTGCATGTAGCTCAGTCATGAGAGACAGCCCCTCCGTTGGAGCGGGGGGAAGAATCTCATCAGTGAAGCCCAGGAAAAGACGGACCGCGCTCTCAATTTCCACCGCATTGCAACAGCTGTACATATCGCGTGCCACATCAATATGCGTCCGTGCTGTGCTGTGCTGTGCAGAAGCCGGCAGGCTGCACGTGGGCGGAGGACGCACCGGGTCGGCCACCTCATCCAGCACGAGCCACACCGGCGGCGCCGCGCCCGGCGCGGCCGCCGCGATGTCTGCCGCGGATGGCAGCACGTCCAGCTCCGCGAGCTCGAGCTCCCCACAGTCGAGGATGACGCCCTGGTGCGGCCGGTTGTCGGCGAGCGCGTTCATCGCGTGCTTGCTGAGGTGCATGACGGCCACGCCGGCGTCGTCCGCGGCGGCGCGGATGCGGGTGATCGCGGTCGCGTCCTTGCGCCGCGCCAGGTTCATCGTCTCCTGCACGGGCCACGGCTGTGTCGTTCTGGCCACTGTGTAGTATGTCTTTGCGGCCCAGCCACGCTGACACCGCCAGGTTGGAGGGACGGTCAGTGCCACGCTGACGCGAGGGCTGATGCCTTGTGGGGTCTGCTGCAATGCACGACGATCACGGGATGCTGATCTTCAGATGATGGAACAATTCAGCATGTTGCCCCCGTTACAATAATAATAATAATAATTAATAAATTCTGACGACTCCACGGCGTGGAGGAAGGCGGGTGCGAGTCCTGAGTTGGCCGCAGCGGCATGTGGCCACGCATGGTGCTGTGTGCTGTGTGCTGTGCTTTACCGCTTCTCTGTGCAAAGCGTGCCACGGTGACAGCTCAACACACGGTCCGATGAGCGTGTCCATCACCTGGGGCCGAGCCGGGCCCGGGCAGCAGTGAGGGCCGTCTGTGGCCGTCCTTGAACCCTTAACAGGATCAGGCCGATGGCAGGCGGCACGTGTTCATTTTGTGACCGGCACAGTGTGCAGCCGTGCAAGCGATGCAAGGAGGCATGCATGCAGCCGGTGCGCCACAACCCTCAGTGCAACCTGCTGTATGTATGTATGATTACATCGCCGTATCGCTGTGCAAGCACGGAGCTGCACCTGAGTCGTGTCGACCTAGAGCGGCGCCAGAACAAGGTACATCAGGGGGATTCTGCGAGCGTGAGTTTGGGCCGCGAGCTCTGGGAGCGCACCTGTAGGTACAGTGCATGGATCGTGCGCCGCTGTGCCTGCAGCGCGGCCAGCACGGGCGCCACGCCATACAGCGCCACTGTGCCTTGCATGCCGTCCCGCGCCTCCGCCACCTCTCCCTGGCTTCGCAGCTGCGAGTCCCACAGCTCCCGCTGCGACTCGCCGCTGCCGCGCCTGCCGTCGTCCCCCCACGTGTCCCGCGGTGCCGACCGCCGGCCCTGCCCACCCCCGCGGGAGTCCCATGAATCCCGCGTCGCGCCTCTGCCGCGGCTATAGCCGCCGCTGCCGCGCTGGCTCCGCCCGCCGCGGCCTTGCCGGCCGCCTGAGAAGCGCTCACCTAGAACCTCGTCAACGGGATCCGAGTACCGCCGTGGCGGTCCATCGTTGTGTCGACCTCGTCCTCCACGCCCGCCGGCTCCTCGTCCCCATCCGGAGCTTCGTCCGCGGGCTGCTCTACCGGCGCCGCTACCGCCAAAGGTGTCGTTACCGTCGCTGAAGTTGTCGAAGGCATCACTTTTGGAGCGGGAGCTGCTGTCCCATGAAGTGTTGGCACGGCGTTCGCTAGAGCCTGGATCGTCGCTGCGAGAAGGGCGCCTGGTGCGCCCGCCGGGCGCTGGTTTGTTGGCTCTCCTAGCGTCATCTCCGAAGCTGCCCAGGTCTGGTGCATACCATTCATCACTACCGTCGAGGCCGCGTCGCACTCTTGGTTGCGGCGTTGCATCTGGATGCAGTGACGTTTGCGTCGAGTGGCGTTTCGTTGACTGTGCGCGGGACCATGGCGCTCGCAAAGCAGCCAAACTGTCGAGGCAGTGAACACAATGGAACACGGCTTTGACAGGTGTTGGTTCAGAAAAGTGCAAGCCTCACACCCACGCCTTCAAATGCGGGCAGCTTGCGCCTTGAACAGTGACGCACGTCTTGAAAAGCATGGCGGTTGATGCGGCGAATGATGGCATGCTATGGCGGGTTGAGAGATCTCTGTGGCTGTTGAAATACACATGTGGTGCTTTGTTTACTGTGACAACTTGCGAGGGACTGTGCAGAGTGTTTGAACCAGAACGGCATGCCGCCGAAAGCTCCAGTAGTGGCAGCACATTTTTGACGAACACAAGCAAGACAATTGCAGCCTCTTTGATACGAAACAAGTCACTATGTATGGACACAAGACCCGGATGGCGTACTTGAAGCGGCCGGCGGGCTGTCGCTGAAGTTGTCCCAGTTCAACTGTGACTCGGCTCGTGCGACAACTGACGAGCTGAAATTGCGCGGTGCAGCGGCTCGCCAGGATACTCGACAGCTTGTAGCGGCTGATCGGGGTAAAGAAGGCATGTTGAAGCGGTATACGGTCAGCTTGAACGCCTCACACGCTGCGCCTAACAATGCTCTGCTAGCCATAGATGCGCCATCACAAACGACGGGTACTCCACTTGCCCAGCCCTGAACTATGTCATACCAATCCATCGCTGTTGCCTTCGTGGCTTCGCACAGCGGCGTACGGCATATCGAGCTCTGCGATTAGACGCAGCTGCGCGCAGACGTTCTGCCGGGCATGCATTACACCCCCAGCAAAATGTAGGTACCACGAATGCAACATACCACACCACCACTTGACCCAAACATCCTGTGTTGCGGCTCCACTTACAATCCGTAGATGCCAATCTTTTTGTGCACCCTCTTGGCAACATCAGCGCAGATGCCCTGATTGCATAACCCAATTGTGGCCTGGACCTCAGTG
>JALKAD010000143.1:492647-512670 GCA_024500015.1 Ulva compressa | reverse complement strand
ATGAGGCCTGGCTGGGTCTGCTCTCTCCCAGACTGTTCAGCTGCGAATGAGTTCCTATCTTGCCGCCAAAATGTTGTTGATGAGGTATGTTGCACAGCAATCTGCACAGAAAGCGGCTACATAAAAGTTAAACACGTGCACCATTGAAGAGTACTTGCAAAAGCTGGCAGTCTTCCGCGTCGTCTAGCCACATGCCCTTGCTTGGCTTGACAAGGTGCATTCTCCGAACAGCGTTGTTACACTGGACCAATTCCTGCACTGCAGTGTGCCTGTCCACTACCTGTGCTGTTATCAACAATGCCATAGGCTCTCAGAGCTGTCTACTTTTGCTGCCCAGGCTCCACTCGTTCCCAATCGGGCATGGACGGCACTGCTTGGACATCCTCGCGCGGCTTGGATATCCTGCAAGTTGGCTATACAAGCACTGTGCTGCGTGCTGCATGCTGCAGCGTTGAGTTGATTTGGTGCGCGTGCGGGCGCCGCTGAGGTGTACATGGGCGCCCGCAGCTGTGTAACAATGTGATAGATCAAGGCCCCAGCGGCCCCCAGTAACGCCAAGGGGAACAAGCACGCAACAAAACCAACAATCACAAGCAGCACGGTGACCCTACAAGTTGGCATGAACTGCACCCGTAAGGAGCACATGCGGCGGCGCAAACACAGAGCACACATGCCGCCTGTGCGATTGTAGCCACCAGCTGAAGCAGCCGATCACATACCCCCGTGCGACCGCTTTAGTTGGGTCCAGTTGGATCGGCACGAGCAAGTCACCAGCTGAAGCAGCCGATCACATACCCCCGTGCGACCGCTTTAGTTGGGTCCAGTTGGATCGGCACGAGCAGCGCGATGGCATCTGCAAGAGCAGCATGACCGCCGACCATGAAAGCTGCATGCATTGCCAGGTTGCTAGCAGTCGCTCAGTGGTAATGCAGGAGCTGCGGCACAGCAATGTCAGGCTTGGCTACTGCCTGCACGGGCCTCTGGTGGACTGGGCCTGGTAGGAGAGGCTGGGCGTATGGCGCCAGCAATGGTGTGTTGCTGGGCCGTCAACCAGTTTGGCAAAAGAAGGCTATGTTATCACTACGTTGTCGTTGTTCAAGGCTGACATCCGTGAGTGCTTGTGCAGGAATGGGCTTTGGCAGTGAGCTGGGCAAACAGATGCGGGCAAACAGCCAGCACCATCCACTGTGCATGGCCGTGCTAATCTTGCCATTTGTGCAATGTTCATCAACGCAAGCAGACATTCAATTTGAGGGGCGGATAGGCAGCATGGTATTCTCACGGTGTGGACAATGCAGGTCAAGGGTGGGCTTGTAGTGGTGAATGTTTTCAGCAGTGTCTGTCTCCACCCGCGGGAGACACAGCACTTGAGTGTTACACGGAGATGAACGCAAGAGCCCGGCAGCGAGGGCAACAGCAGGAAAGCAGACGGCCAAAACCAGCAGAGTGTACTCTTGCAGACGTAGCTGGCGCGTGAGTTGTGAGGCTTTGACGATGCTACATGGGGTAGACATGGTCGGCATGTGTAACGATGCACGTGTACATCGGGATTGGTGACTTCCTGAATCACCTCGTCGTCCCTCGGTACCTGAGCCATTGCGAGCACATGTGGCCCGGTTCTATGTGGCAGAATTTCGCGAGCAGCGCGCACGGAAACTTAGCCAGTGACAGGCAAGGGTACCACTGTGTACCAGCTCGCTTTCACCGGCACCGTCCTGCGCCGCACGCTTGCCTCTGGTGTTGACAAGGCCAATAGCGCTCGGTGTCGCAGGCGTGCAGCTGATCGGGGCCAGCACACAAATTGCGCCGGCCATGAGCTCAGAAGACGACTCGACGCTATCAGTAGCGACGTGGCGCGTTCTGACGCTGTTCCTGTTTATCATCGCCATCGACCTGGTCTGCGAGTTCGGCAATGAGGCCATCACGCACCACTTCCGCCACAAGCAGCAAAGCGGGCTGCTGCACGCATGGGAGCAGCTCAAGTTCGAAACCATGGCCCTGGGACTTGTATCATTGCTCCTTATTGTTGGCGAGGTGCGTGCGAAAAGCATTGTAGTGCCAAGCATCGTATGCGTTGTGGCTTTGCCGTCGATGGGTGGGTTCGTGTGCACATGTGTCTAGGAAGCTTGCGTGTCGAATCTCTGTTGCGCGAGCCCATGCTGAACTTTGATGCATGGCGACATAAGCATATATTTGTTGCTAGTCTCCTTTGCGATCAGCATGCTGTCCCTGTTTGGCAGATGTCGCGCTGCGTGTGGCGCCGATTTGACCGCGCGCGGTTGCGCATCCATGATCGCGATTGCGGCTTACTACGGTTCGCAGCCTTCCCACGGTTCGCACAGCACCATCAACATGCTCGCGTGTGATGAATTGTCTCATGAAACAATTGTGGCTCAAGTTTTAGGGCTGAATGTTCTAATGCTCTCTGCACTTTCGCGAAGCGGTTTGGCTTGCTACACGAGTGCCAACGCCGGAGCAACAGGTGGCGTTATCGTCCTACAGCTATATCTCCTTGCCTGGTTCCAACGAGGTATCGCAAGCTCTTATGTGATTGCAGGATCAATTGCTCAAGATCTGTATCGACTCATCCGGCGATAGCAAAGAGGAAGACAGTGGGGCTCGCAGGCTGCTTGCTAAGGCCATCGAACACTCATGTCCAGACGGCCAGGAGCCAGTATGGGAGAGCAAGCTCATTCACAAGGCCCATCTCTTGATCTTTTTGATCGCCGCAGTCCACATCCTATACTCAATGACATCGATCGGTCTCAGCCTGCTGGCAATGAGGCGCTGGAAGAACTTCGAGCAGCAAGTGTCACAAACGACCAACGCCCTCCCGGAGCCATGGGCCATGCGGCAAGGCCACAAGAAGTCTGGCATGTTCCTGGGCTTCATGCAGCTCTTCAGGCAGGCTTACAGGCCCCTTGACCTTGGCACGTATGCTGCTCTGAGGCGCCTCTTTCTCGAAAAGATGAACGTGCGCCACTTCCATCAAACTCTGCTGCGCTCCATCACCAAGCCTCCGCCAGACTACAAGCTCGTCTGCATACACCTGCTAAGCGGTTTCATCCTCGTTTGCCGCTTGCAAAGCTGTTGTGACTGGATCGCCCATGCTTGTGTCAGTGGGCAGCAGCCAATGCGACTGTGCACTGCAGGTCGCCCCAGACTTCAACTTCGCAGCGTTTGTGAGCGACTACCTCGCAGAGGAGTTCTCCAGCGTCGTCAAGTTCGACATCTTCATGTGGCTGCTCGCCATCGTGTGGGTTGCCTTCCCCAAGGGCTGGTATGCAGGCTTCATCGTCACTGCCCTGTTCGTGGTCCTCTCCATCGCCTCGGGCGCCAAGCTACACTCTATCGCCATCAACATGGCCCTACAGGCTCCGCAGGATCCCGCTGCCAGCAAGAACGAAGCTCAGGCGCCTCCTGATGCCCCTGCAAACGGAGGCTCAGGCCTCGGGCGCCCAGCTACTGGCCCGGCCACAGACACACCGGTCCGCCTCTCCCTCTTTCCTTTACAGTCTGCAATACGTCTGCCTTCTTGCCCGTGTCCGTGTCAGGCCCGCCTCTACGTCGCTGCCGGTCCTGCTACCGGTCACGCCGCCATGATCCACAGGGCACGAGCTCACAACAGAACGCTCGTAGTTCCACGCCAGCTCTGCTGGTGTCAGCCAAACCATACATGTGCTGTCCCCAGAGTCTACTATGGCTCGTTGGCCAGTCTGGGTCGCCAGCTTTGGGTGTTGGTTGTGTTGCCATCTGAAGCTGTACTTGAGCGTTGCCACCGCTGGCGTCCCTCCTCCTCGTCGGCGATTCAGACAGCTGCCTCAACTGCAACCCCCACAAACAGTCCTGTGCATGTCGGGTGACTGTCGCGCAGGTGTCATTCCGGGGGCCGCCCCGCGCGCAGCAGCAGCGTGTGTCCGTCCCCGCGGCCATCGCCGAAGGCATGGAGGACGTGACCGACGTTTCCGGCCACCTCCCGGAACCCGCACCTGCCGCGCCTGATGCGCGAGTCGATGCTGCTGCTGACACCGCGCCCTCCGCGCAGCTGCTGCTGGGCGCCAAGGCTGCGCAGCAGTCCAGCAGCAGCCGCGGCGGCGGTGCAAAGGCAGACGTGGAGCCTCCGAAGGTGGACCCGCAGGCGCTGTTCTGGTTCGGCAAGCCCCGCCTCATGCTCCGCATCTTCCGGTCCGTCCCTGCATATCCTCAGCACGGCACAGATCTGTTCACCAAAAACGTTTACGAGATTCCTCTGCCGGTCCTCCTGCATACCATGCATGATGGTGAGCAGCTGGCAGGCGGCACTAGGCCTACAGTTCCCTCTGGACACACGCTTGGTTGCATGCGCCTCAAGTTGGCCCACAATCGATCGCTTCAGCCACATCATGTGACATCTCTCTGGACCACTGGTTGACCAACCGCCTGCCCTCCGTCGCCGCCAAGCACATGCTTCAATTCACTACAATGATCATTGAACAGGGTTAGAGCAGATCTGCACGCACACCTGCATGCAAACAGGCATGCGGGCTAGCTGTACACTGAGCACAGCCACACACATCCGTGCACAGCACACAGTGCACGCTTGGCAAAGAGCCAGTCTGCAGCAAATCAGCAAACCGGCACATCAAACTTGGAGGCAGCGTGCAGGTACGCGTACTTTGAAAACGCGCTTGCGCTGGCCGTGCTCGTCTTCGGCTTCTGGAAGGAGGACGGCAGCGTGTTTGGTCGCGAGTCGCAGTACGGCCGCGGCGCCTTTGCCATCGCCTGGCTCTTCGTCGACCTCTGCCTGCTGCTCCTCCTGCACAGCTCCATGTTCCTGCTGCCGCTGTACGCCCTCACGGCCGCCGCCGCCGAGTTCTCGCGCCCGGAGCACGTCCTTGAGTTTGCGAGGGAGCGCGGCATCCGGGAGGACCTCGTATCCTTCCTGGAAGCCACAGAGCCCGCGGTGCGCCTGCCGGCCTTCGACATACCGTACTCCCGCCACATACTGAACCCCACATCTCTGAGCGTTTTTGGCCGTGCACTCCCAAGTATACCAGCTTTGATGGGACAGGACATGTGTGGTAGCCCGCGGTGCGCCTGCCAGCCCCACTGGGACACTTGTCTGGCCTGTCCGATGACAACTGTGCAGTTCATGTGCATCGTCTTAATCATGCGTAATTGAACGCAATATTTGACATACGCTGTGGTGCCCCGGAGTGGCGCGTGGAGTGTATGCATGCGGATCTGTGGTGGTTCTGTGCCAAGCAGCAGGATGCTGGGTGCCGGCCGCGATGGGTCAGTGCGCAGCGGCTGTGTATCTGCAGACGTGCAAACGCCAGTACAGCCACGCATCGCGCTGTGCGACTGTGTGGCCTGTGGTGTGTGCTGTGTGCTGTGTGCTTGCGGCCACCCGGTGTTGCTGATGTTGGGCTCGTTGTCAGTGCAATCCACACGGTGTCACCGGTGACATGGCTCCAGCCTCAGCATACCTGGGAGGCGCATCAAAGTGCATGAAACCTGACGGAATCGCCTAGCCCGTAGCGGCTGGCGGTGGCTGCCGCCCGTTCTCGGCGAATGCACATGCTGGGGCGTTGCAGACAGCGCCACATTGCCCCGGAACGGCCTGGGCATCCACATGTGCAAGCCTGTTGAATATCACATGCATGTCATGCAGGAGGAGGAGAAGGTTCCGCTGGCGCCCACGGCAGAGGAGAGCGTGTCCCTGCCAGCGGCGCCACAGCACAGCACGGAGCGGGCTGCCGCGCTGATCCCGGCCGTCACGCCACGCCCTCCCACACCACAAAACTCCCCGATGCCGTCGCCGGGCAGCCGGCCTATCTCTGGACCCAAAACCCCCCAAAAGTATGTTTCAGGTAGCGGTCCGGCGGGTCTCCGCCGGCTCAGCGGTGGCTCCGTCACCCCCGGTGGCCACACATCGCGCCTCGCCAAACTCAGCTGCCCCCCGGACGTCACCCACCCGGCCGCCGCAGCCGCAGGGTCCAGCGCGCCAGCCAGTGCCGGTGGCAGCGCGTCAGCTGCCGTGGGAATGGGGGGCCCGTACGCCGCAGCCTCTGCCGTGCCGGTGCCGATGCCGGCGGACGTGCGCAGCACGCTGCTGCATAGGGTATCCGCGGCAGGCACGCTGCAGCGGCAGTCGGTGCCGATCGGGCCGGGGCTCCATGTTCCGTCGCTCCAGCGCCCGTCGGTGCCATGTCTGCCGTACTCCACAGCAGGCACCCCAGCCGGGCCGCGGGCCGGCAGCATCGGGGGCGCTGGGGCGGCGGCTGGTGGTGCGGGATACACACATGTGGAGGGGCCTTCAGGGCAGGAGCTGCAGCGCACGAGCATGGTAGGCGGCCTCTCGCGGCCGAGTGTCTACCGGCGCATGTCCATGATGGCGGACGTCGTGCTGGGCACGGACTTCCTCGAGCGCAGCGCGCAGACCAGCGCGCCACACGGAGGTGCGTTCCCCAACCGATCAATGTAATGTGTAAGATCAACACATTTGTTCGAAACATGCCAACCCCATCTCCCGCAATTGCCACATGCCACTGCCTGTGCGTGTTGTGGGGGTCTTGCCACCAGATCAAGGTACAAGAGCCAACGCTGTCATGCTGTCACGAAAGATGTTACGAGAGAACCGGTCCACCGCATGCTTTATGAATTCAAAGCAGTAAATGTGTTCCTGTGTCGGGAGCGCTCGCGAGCCAGATAGGGTTGTGTGCGGTGGCAACGCAGGCACAACCGTACGAACAGCTCAGCAGCATGCTCCGAATGTGGTGTCCCCCCCACGCCTGCTGACGCCGGCTTGGCTTTTACACTGACTGGGGCATGGTTTCAATGGGTCAGCTTCTCCATGCATGCGAGCCTGGTCTTCTGCCACAGTGTAGAGCACAACTCTGTCACGTTTCTCATTGTAGAGCACAACTCTGAACCGAACACCTCCTGCTGGGTCGCTCCCCCCCACCACACTGGCTGACAGCAGCGCTGCTGTGCAGGCAACGTGGCTCGCGCGTCGGACGGCGCGGCAGTGACCGGGGCGCACACGACGGCGCCGATGCCGTTTGTCATCAGCGCGTCGCGCCACGCGCACTCCGTACAGGGCCTCCTCGAGGCGATGGCGCTGCAGCGCATGGTCGAGCTCAGCCAGGCCGCCGCCGCCGCCGCTACTCCCGACCCCCCCGCGGCACATCCGACGTGAATGCTGTGCTGCGCATGCCGCCGGCCCGCCCGCGGCACGTCCGCCGTGAGTGCGCACACGAGGCGGGGGAGGGGGTGACGACTGCTGCGCTGTGCATGCTGCCGGGGTGGTGGAGTGGTGCTGGGATGACATGGACGCGATATAGCGGCACAAGCGGGGCGAGGCCGCCACGAGTCCCCGCGCCATGAACGAGCCGTCCTGTTGTGTGCGCTATGCGGCATGTGCGCTGTGTGCTGTGCGGCCGGAAGTGCAAGCATCCTGCCTTCAGCGGGAGCCTGGCACGAGCCGGCAGGCGTGGCTGTGATGTTGTACCGACACGGCGCGTATCAGCCAGCCTGAGGTTGCAGACCGCTGCGCCTGGTTGACGACAACGGTGGGCCTCACGCCGCAGCAGAGGGCGAACGATTCTGAAGAGGCGATCACTGAGCCGCATGCTCGCGACAGTCGCATGCAAGGCGGGGGGCGGGGGCATCATGCATCAGGCGTCTTCCGCTTGTGCAATGCAGCTGGTGAGGCTCGCACTGGGGGCCGTCACGACCTTCGGCGAGTCTTGCTGCTGAGCCCGCGGTCGTGCCCTGTGGTCATCACAGCGGCAGATGGATCCACTGTCCCTGCTGGTGCAGGCACAGGCGCAGGCGCAGGGAGGAGTGTGGCTGCAGGCGCAGGGAGTGGCCGGTTTTGCAGGATGGGGCGCCCGAGGCAGGGGCGATGCACCAGACTTTTCTCATGGCCGTGAATATCCGAATCGTTTGTATCAGTGGAGCACGCTTCCGTGAGGCCAGGGGCAATCGATAGGGGGCCCTGGTAGGGGCAGAGTGCCATAGTGAGGCTGCGTTTTAGAGGTAGGCTACGTTTTAGAGGTAGTTCCAGTGGCAGGAGGCCACTGCGGCTGTCGCCACAGCCCACAGCGAGTTTGAGTTGAGCTGCGGCACCAGTGTTCCACTAGCTACCATTCCTTCTGGCATGCACAGGTAACGGCTTTGTACTGTACCTACAGTGCTGCTGATGCTGCCACAGGGTGGTGATTTGTACCGCGTCCTTCCAACCGAATGAATCATAGCGCATGCTGTCACTAAATGTCTGCATGCTTAGAGCAGGATGCCCCACATGTACAATGATGCACGGAGATCACTGCAGCAGCCCAGCAGCGAGGGCAATAGGAAGCAAGCAAGCAACTTGGAGCATAGTGCGCCACAACGTGGTGATCACCGCGCACATGTCCGGTCTCACTGTATGTGATCACCGCGCACATATGCATGTCACCACATCAGCCAACTCCCTGAGTGTGCGCGGTGATCACATACAGTGAGACCGCAGAGCATCATCGGGTCTCTACACTCAATGGAGACGGATTGTCGAGAATCCTCTAGGCATGCTGAGATTGGTCAGGCAGCCTGGCAGGTGTAGACCTATCAGCTACTGTCAACCTACTTGCACCTGTCAGATCCTCTGTCCTGGTGTGAGTGGGCATGCGTTTCATCCACCCACATGGCAATGACGCAGCCAAGGGCTTCCTGTGCCAGCCTTGAGACACATGGTTCCATTCCTGGACATACACACCTGTCCTTGATTCAGGCTTCCTTGTGCCAGCCTTGAGACACATGATGCCGGTTGCACAAATGAGGCACACAGCTGCCACCTCAGTGAGGTGAGCTTGCAGTTTGTGCCGCTGCTGATGCTGCACACTGCCATCGTCAAGACTTGACTAACAGTGTGGTCGCCAACTTCCATAAATTTAGTATTTTTGCTGGTGGATGGCTACCGCTGGCTTTGTGGTGTGATGTGTCATGCGAAGACAGGCGGGCGACGCAAGAGGCTGTGCAACCCATCACTCTGCAATGCTCCTGTCCACAGTGCCCTCCTCACCTCTCGAGGCACACGGGGGATGCACAATTGTCAGTGTCATGCGCAGAAATTCAAGGCCTGGCAATCACAGTGAGGCAGCTTCCCTGTGCACCTGGCCCTGATTTCAAGTTGGCCTAGTTTGCACTCAAGACGTTCACGATAATGGCTCGCATAGTGGCGGAGATCAAGGTATTCCGTTCAATCTTCTGTACCTATACTGAAGATGTTACAGTCTTTCCCTATCCACACCGATTACAACTCCTGACTGCTGGCGCACTCACGGGCCATGGTTAGTCACTCGCAAAACGTCAAAAAGAAAACCTGACACACCACTGCGGCCCCAAACACTGAAAGCCTGGCCCCGGTAAGTAGTCTCCCACCATCTGCCTGAAATGGCCACCGAGGGTGCGCACCTGCCAAAACACCACAATATACACCCACAAGCGCTCATCCGCGTGTGAAGCCTCCACCCAACTGGTGAAGTGGCACGCCGACACATACAAGCAAAAGAGTTGAAAAAGGGGGCGGCTGTCCGGGGTTGCCTGGCCCGTCCCAACTCCACCCACAACTTACGTCCTGCCGCCACGACCGCCGACAGGAAGGGCAACAGGAAACTGCCCCAAGTATCCTGCCAGATTGGCGGCACCGGGTTCGCCTCTTGGAAGCCTGAAGGCGCCTTCTGCACAGCTGTGCAACCATGCGTGCATGCAGCCACGCTACGGACACCACTAGCCAGCGCGTGCAGCCACTCCTGGCACAGCCGAGGCAGACATTCTTCCCAGGTCGGCTCTGCCCACGCCGACCCCGACCTGGGGTCTAGCCCCCATGCCAAGGCGGCCTCAGACGCAACAGCGCCTTGTTAAATTATCCCTGTCACATCTCCACCGTACCCCCCTCCCCATATACACACTGACATCGAGGGCCTCCCCATACACTATTCTATGTCACCCCCGTCCCCCCCTCGCATTATTCAAACTCCGACACTTCAGTGCCCCCCAGCTGTCAGCACCACCGAAGTCCGCACCTTGCGCCGCTCCTGGCTGCCTTGGTGCAACGCTGCCGCAATATATCAGCTGTGCATGCTGCGCATGCTGGGCTACAGCACGCTGCCGCGGGAGCTGTGCTACGTGCTGCGGTGCTGCTGCTGCTGCCTGCGCGCCTGGCCGCGGCTTGTGGGCAGACACTTGCGGCGCCCCTCTTGCACAAAAGAGGCGCATCGCTCAGACGCTCCAGGCGACGCAGCTGCAGGCTCTTTTTCTGTGCACTGCCACATGTGCAACGCAACGCCTCGGCATCCACCACAAACCTTGGCTGGTGGGTGTGCAACACAATGCCCTCGAAATGCCTGCTACTAGAACCCCCCAAAATGTAGTCCCCCGAATGTCAAACCAAGACACAGCAGATCTCTGATGCACAGCCTGAACGCTCACCCTACTCGGGCCGGTCTCCGTCCACACGGGAACGCGGCCGATCCCAGCACAGCACAGCAGGCGGGGCCCGAGGCGCCTGCGGCCGAAGGGGGTGGCGGCAGGGATCATCTGCACCCAACACGCCACCCTGTCAGGAATGGCGTGCCGAGCGGCGCTTATCGGACATACAGCATCGGCCGCCGCGACTGCAGCGATGCAACCACCCGCTCCTCTTCCGGCTCTGCAGGCATGCGTGACCGGATGTGCACCTCCTTGAGGTTGGGCGCGGCCGTCAGCTCCGGCAGCAGCAGCCGCAGGCCGTCGCCCCCTAAGCCACACCCGGCCAGCCCTAGCAGCTGCAGCTGCCAGAGGCCCCGCGGCTCCCCCCCGCCGCCGCCGCCGCTGCGCTCGCCGTCGTCCAACCGGAACGCCTGCATGAGCTGCAGCGCGCCCGCGTAGCCAAACGCGTTGCCGTTGAGCAGCAGCTCCTGGAGGCCCGGCAGCTTCCGGACGGCCATGAGGAGCTCCCACAGCTGCTTTGCGGGAATGCTGTTGGAGCTGAGGTCGAGCACCTGCAGCAACCGGTGTGACACCAGCCGCGGGAGTGCCGATGCGAGCGCGCGCGTGCCTGCGCCGCCCAGCGCGTTGTCCGCGAGCCGCAGCACGCGCAGCACGGGCAGCTGCGACACGCCGACAGCCAGCAGCGCGGCACCTCGGACGGTGCAGAAGCAGCTGCAGGAGACCTTGAGCTCACGAAGCGCATGCATGTGGCCCATGCATGACGCGAGCGCCTCGGCCAGCGCGGCCTCAGCCTTCATGCTGGCGTGTGCGGAGCGCGTGCTGGTCATGTCGAGCACCTCGAGTGCGGTCAGCTCAAGGAAGGCAGCACCGAGCATCTCCGCACCCTGAGGCAGAACCCTATTGCGCGACAGATTGAGCTCGCGCAGTCGCGTTAGGCCTGCGATTGCAATCGCGGCCGCCTGGACCCCCTTGACAAACAGGCCGTCTCGGCTCGCGCCCCATGTCAGGCCGCACCCGGCCAGCGACAGCCGCTGTAGCCGCGGCGTCTGGCCCAGCAGCATCGCGAGCGCGCCCCCCGTCAGATCCCGCGCCTGCACGCTCCTCTCAAGGTCCAGCACGGACAGCCGCCGGCCGAGCGCACCGACCGAGGCCACCATCAGCCCTGCCGTGAGGCTGTGGCCGACAAAGTTCTCACCGAAGCGGCGGATGTGCAGCTCCCTCAGCGCGGGCGCAGCGGCCAGCACGCTCGCAAGCGCCGCAGCGCGCGGCACCGGCGTCTGCTCGATCGTAACCTGCTGAAACCACAGCGTCTGCAGGCGCGGCAGTGCCGCGGAGGCCTCGGCGATGTCCGCGGCGGCGCCGTCGGACATCGTGCCGCTGCCAACGCGCAAGTCGCGCAGCGTGCTCAGCGTGGGCAGCACGCGGCACAGCACGTCGGCGCCGTCGTCGCACATGCGGCACCGGCGGAGGTCCAGCAGCGTGAGCACTGACAGGCGGGGCAACGTCTGCGCGAGCACGGAAACAGACTCGCGCTCCATCATCACAGCACGCAGTTTGAGCTCCCGAAGGCACGGCACGTCGGGAAGGTACGCGGTCACCGCGGCCTCCTCGATGCCGGCGAGCGGCATGTCCGAGATTTCCAGGGATGCAAGGTGCGGTAGCTGGCAGATGTTGCGGATGAGCGCAGCGTGCACAGCGCGGTCGACGGCGTCGGACGCGCTGCGGGAGAATGCGAGGGCGATGGAGGTGAGGGTGGTGAGAGCCGACATGGCTGAGGCGGCGCAGGCCGCGTCGAGGCCGAGGCTGAGCGCCGGGTGGTCGAGGGCGACGGCGAGGGACGCGTCAGACGCGATGCATGGGGCGCATGCATGCATCGCAAGGGGGAAGAAGGTGGCCGGCAGCGTGCAGAGCTCGGGGGGCACGACGACGTAGGAGGGGCTGTGCAGGGGGGCAGCGGCGACACCCGGGTAGGCGGCGCGGAGGAGATCGATGCTGACGCGCTCAGGGAGCACGGCCAGAGCCTGCATGCATGCACACCGGCTTCGACACGGGGGTTCTGGCAGGACCCTCATGACCCTCATGAGCACGTGTTTCGCAGGATGATGACATGCGGCAAGGCACCGGTGGTTGTAGCGGAGTGGCCAGGGAGCAGCTCGACCTGGCGCGGACCACCCTTAAACAATCAATGGATTGGTAACGTTGAGGTTCAGCTGCACCCAGTTTCAGCTCAAGCACGGTTCCCCCACGCCACAAATATTACTCCCGCGAATCTAATCCAACACCGTAGCCACGGTACTTCCACCACACACGAGCTGCCTCACGATGCGCAACCTCGCTCATGAGGTGCGCACGCGCACACGCCAGCAGGCAGCCCGTGCCCACAGTGCTCTGAGCTCTAGTGGGACACAGCTGTGGTGCAGACACTTCCGCACGCCACAGCATAGCATACGGCACGCCGCGGCCGGGGGCTGCTAGGCTGTTCGGGAGGGGTGTGAAACGCCGTCGACGCACCTCCGGCACATCGTACGGCGCGAAAGGCTGGAAGGTGGGGGGACGCCCGAGCACGCTCGTCATGGAGATCGTCTCGGCCACGTCTGACGCGTCAGAGGAGAGGTCTGCGGTCATGGCGCCCTCGTGCGCGTGTGCGAGAGCTGCCCGGAAGATGCCACGGTGGGCCACGCAGACGCGGTGCACCGTCTTTTCGTCTCCCAGCATGGAAGCGGCCTGCACGAGTCGCGAGCGCAGACGTTGCGGAGGGCAACACGTTGATGGAGCAGGGCTGATCATGTATGTGCCTGCTTGAAGCGATCGATCGGACTGGGTGCCGCATGGAGCATGCGTATGGTGCATATGGTGCATTGGTGTGCCAGACTCTTCTGCGGCAGCGGTTGCAGGCCCAAGCCACTGTGGCAGGATGGCTGTGCGGGACCCAGTTTTTGGCCCACGATGACATGGAAAAGACAGCCTGCTGTGCGGTCTGCGGGACTCTAGGACTTGCTGCCGAGCGTCTTAGTAAACAGATCCAGGGATATATATCAAGCCGTGCAATGGGGTCACAGGGCCAAGTGCAAGGCAAGAAGGTGACATATGCTGCAGCGTGGCCTTGGAAACGATCAGTGACTGCTGCAGTTGGTTGACGATGTGAAAGTGAGTCAGCAGGCATGGTGCTCACAGCATGGCAGTGCACCACAGCATGGCGGTGCACCATGCCCATGCCGTGCCACCAAGTTGGTACCCCTGTCACCACCTTATGGCATTGCATTGAGTAGGCCTTACACATGTGCAGCAGAACTTGTGCGATTCGTTGAATGTGCAGAGTGAATCTTCCTGCTGCTGGGTGGCACCTAGTATCGGCTGGCTTCTTGGACCTGCCACGCACGCTGCAGCAAGGCGCAATGAGCCACAAACTGCCCGCTGTAGCCTCGGGCGCTCCAAAGTCCAATTCGCGTCATCCCTAGCCCGTCGACGGAACACATCGCGTGATATCTACGCTTGTCATTCTACATACTGAGCTGCGCGAACTATGGTGCGCACAGTGAGGTGATGTGCCACTGCGACCGACCGCTTCAGGCGCAGTGTACCGTGTCGATGGGGGTGGATCAAAGTTGACTGGGGCCGGGACATCGGTGTCTGCGGCAGCAGCGCAAGGACGAAAGCTCACCATGAGGATCTTGACAACAGAGTCCGCGGAGAGCTTTTTCGACGCGGCTGCGCCATGAGGTGAGCCGCTGATGGTCAGCCAGGCTCTGACCGATGCGTGGGCAATGGGACGGGATGTCTCCACATCCAGCTGCTCTATCATCTACATCCTACCAGGCACAGGATTAACTTCAATGCAGTGGCTGAGGCTGTTCGTTCGTTAACGCTGCCCGCTACCTACAAACTGCGCAGTGCTGCACTGACCGATGCGCCGTTCATGACTGCCTCACCACGCCTGCGCGCGCGCAAACTCCGAGTGCAAAGCGTGAGACCTGCCCCATAGTTAAGTTATCCAGCTGCCCTCTTTTGCTTACTTTTCAGATTGCCTCTAGCTATAGACTGCAGCCCTTGGCCCGGCTTGACCCATGCATTTCGCCTACTCGCATTTATCAGCGGAATGATCGACAGCCCAGATATGTATGGCGCTGTCCGAATTGATCGGTTCGAGCTTGTTCGAAAATTGTTGGTTGCAGGCTCATGGCCAACATGTTTTGGTGAAGGTGCATCAATGTAGGCAAGCAGTTGCGCATGCATCCCATGGCCATGCGAGAATCATGACGAGCTGCTGTCGCCCTGCTTATTGATTGCCACCACAGCTGCCTGTGCACAGGCACGACGCTGGTTCCGCTGACCTGGCATTCGGCACTGGCTGTTTACGTGCGGGCATAACGCAAGACGGTGCTCTGTATCTCGAGATAGAGCTCTAGCACGTCACTCGGTGATGTCTTGGTGACAATGCCGCGCATGCCGCGCACAGCAGTTGCGTTCGTGACGCAGGAAAGTGCAGCTGCCAACGTGTAGACCGTGTACCCTTCAATGGACCGTGGCAGCGCTGAATCTTTGACAGGTAGATTCTCGGCTGATGGTTCCTGCGAATCGTGGGGCTGTCTCCTGTCTCGGCGTGATTCGTGCTTCATGCAGCTGTCGCTGAGTCACGCCAATCGCTGCGATCCGTGCCTGTTCAACGCACTGCTAGTGTTAGACGGAGACGGTTCAACGCACTGCTAGTGTCTTCAGACCGGCCCGGCATCTCATCGTTCCCGCCACAAGACCTCCGCCACAACTGCTGTTGCATCGGGGGCCGCACGACCCGCTCATGCCCATGCTGGTGGTTGATTTGTGCATGCGTAGTCAGCTTGCCACTGGCGCCAGGCATCAAAACAGCCGGCGAGCTTGCGTCGCACTGCCCAGCACCGATGGGGTTTGCCAACAAGACGTCGTGTCGCTAATACGACTCGCTATGGTACAGGCGAGACGTCCCGTGGACGCCATGACGTTCGTGGTTACACGAAGTGTGACAAAATTGTGTTTGACCCAACCACCTGCAATTGCAAGTGCCGGCCGACAATGGAAAACGCTGTCGGAGCGAGCGCTAGCGGACAACGGGATCAATGCAGCGAGATTACTTTCGTTTGCAGACTGACAGATGTAACCATTTGTCACGATAATGCGCTCGACTGAGACCGCGCGTGGGGGCAAACGAGCAGCTAGCGGCGGAGGATGGCAAGCGTGGGGGTGCGTGGTGGGAACGCCGGCCAACCACCTCTAATCGCACATGTGTGGCAGCTTCGGCTGCAAGATCTCATACACCGAACGATGATATCTGATCAATTACAAGCTATTCACACGTCGAAGTCGAACTTTGCAAGGCTTTGCTATGTTTCCACACACATATCCAGAACACCTGAGCTGTTACTGTGCCCTGACTGTGCGGTTACCATGCACCAAGTTACCATGCACCAAGTTCACAGTGATTCACAGAGTGACTTGAATTCTTGGCAAAATCTGTAGTCAGTCGTATCCATGACACAATGCCTGGGAAATAGAATCTACATGAAATGGTGTGCCCAGGCGCCTGGCCGACTCTGCAGCAGCAATGGCACTGCAAGCAGTCCTGCCCATTGAAGGAAGTGAAATGGACCAGGGTTTGAGGTTGCCAGACCCACTACTCAATCACTTGGCATGGGCTGCAGCACTGCTGCAAACATGTGCCAACTGGTTGCAACCTCCAGGCACCTGCTATGCTCATCAGCACCACCCAGCTTATTGATCAGCTGACATGAGTTGCAGAACTCACAGCTCCTGCCCGGCACGTACACGTACATGAGATTAGTGGGCAGCCACACACCAACATCGTTCTGGCATTTGCTCGTGCGGAGAGTAGCCTTGGTGCTTGCCGTGGCCTGTCTGTCTGTTTGCGAGTTGCCTGGTCTGTTGCCTCGGCGCTGCTGGGTCCTAGATCTATCACTGTGTAACACACCAACATCCGCAGCTGCAGGTTCAAACAGGCCAGACTCATGATGCAGCCAATGATACTGCAACTGTGACGTTGGAACATGGAACATGGCCACCAACTTGAAGCTGGTTCACAAGCACACATGCCATGAGCGTATTTTTTACAGTTTCTGCTTGCTGCAGCTTGCTGGGAATCGTTGCTTGCCTGCTTGCTTGCTTGTTACTGCCCTCGCTGCTGGGCTCCTGCGTTCCTCTCCATCTAAGACATACCATGCATACCATGGTCAACACAGGGCGACAAGGTAATAGACGGGTCGAGCAGGTACAGCTTGCAGACTATCGTCCAATTGATCATTGACTTCAAGTATGACACGGAGATCCATGCAGCCGCGCAGCAGCGAGGGCAACACAAAGTAGGCAGCCAGATCACTGCAATTGTCCCATGCGGCCGCCAGCGCGCGAAACGATACACGCAACGACATGATACGACAGGTCCCACAAGCTATGATCCAATGCAACAATCGCACACCATCACGTCATCTGCGCCACACCCATGCATGCCACCCAGCCACAACACGCTCCAGCACACATGTGAATTAACTTAAGCCATGTGAGTTAACCCAAGCCACGCGTTACCCAGCCACACTCAGGCTTTCCATCCGACACCCGATCGACCCCCCATGGCCAGCACCCACCCCCGCCCGAGCTCTAGAACACGCATGCCGCAGCCCCAGCAGCCCCGTATGAACCCAGGGGCGTGCAGCAACCCCCCCCCCCTCCCCCGAGCGGGAAGCACCGGCCCTGCATGGGGGCCTGGCAGAGACGCCAGACGTGGATTCCAAACGTCCGCCTGCCTTTGCTACCCCGCGCGCGCTACGGCCCACGGCTTGGCGCAGGCACGAGGGCGGAGGCGAGTGCACACAGACGCGCCCCCTGCAGGCTCCTCTATAGTAGCACAGCGCAGTGCAGCAGCCAGTGGCCAGCGGCCGCCCCGAAAGCATCCGAGGGGATCGCGTGGCCTGGCAACACAGCCCGCTCTGCTAGCCGGGTGCACAGCGGACTCGCCGCGAGGACCTACCTGGTGATGCTCCGGCAGAGGGTGGTTGACAGCCTGAGGTCGATGGCATTCCGCAGGACGACGCGTGTGTGGTCACGGCGCCGGATGCGGACGCGGTGGCACAGCGCAGGATCCGGACGCGGTGCCACAGCGCAGCGCGACTGCAAGCTTACTTAAGTGTACAGCACAGCGCGACTGCAAGCTTACTTAAGTGAGCTACTCCCACTGGCCCCCCGCACAGCCCCCCAAACAGGCCCCTCACACAGGCTGTGGCAGATCCAGGCATGAGGCAACTGTGTGCAAGCTATTCGTTGGTGTGGCGGCAGGTGCAGTGCAGCGATGCATGCATGCGACTGCGGGAGCAGGACGTTGTTGGACGTTGATGCGTAGAGTTGCATGGAGATCAGCGAGTTCGCTGTAACATATAGGACTGACTGCCAGTTCACCAGTCGATGTGTTTGATTGGCTGAATGGCAGGTGCGCGTTTCCTAGACTCTGGTTGCATACGGCTGTGAGTTGGTATTGATATCTAGGACCTTGATTGAGCTTCGGCGAATTTACAGGCTGTGACTCTGCATGCTGCTGCGGTCAGACATCTAGACTCACAGTGCACATTCTGCCACAGGTGCTTCCCGACCTGCCATGCGATCCAAAGATGATTGCCCGAGTCCTGAACACCCAGGAGCACACTCGACATCGCGCGTGTGGCGTAGCGCCTCCACTCTCACACCCCGCCCTCGGGTTTCAGAATGCTGGCTGTTTCTCGGCCACCGGAAAGCAGACGCAGAGTCTTGCGCTGCACCTGAGCCAACACACACCACCACAGGACTGCTGCAGCGTCATGGAGCAGCCCGGGCCGATGTCATGCGTTGGGCAGCACAACGGTGCATTTGTGGCCACTGCCCTCCGCGCAGGTGCCAAGGATTTAGCAACGAGTCGTGCCCAGGATACAACCGAAGGAGAGCGGCTGAACGGATCTTGGGAGGGGCAGTGCTTGCTTGCCGGCGTGATTGACGGCCTGTGGAAGGGGGGCTGGGAATGCATGCTCTCCAGGGTGGACTAAAACGGAAGGTGGCGGCAGGTGCGCTGTGTCTGGCCAGCGCACAGAGCCACGCATAAGCCCATGCATCTTTGGTTACACCACGTGCACTGATACTTCCCTTGACCCGCGGGGGGGGGGGGGGGGGGGGGGGGGCTATTTCCAAAAGCGTTAGGAGCACAAAAATGAAAGCCCACAGAAGCTGCGGCACAACAGATCCATACATGGACCCTGGCTATAGGTGCTGTGGTAGATTCCCGTTTGGGTTTGGCGTGATGCCCGATTGGCTGTTACTTGTTAGGGTCTGGGCAGCGCGCAGCGTCTGCATGCACATGGCTAAATCGCGATTCATCGAACGTCCTTGGCCTCCACGCGTGGCCACGTCCTTGGCTGATGGAATAGCAGCACGCACACAGAGCGCTGTTTCGGACGGTTCAAATCCCATCACTCAATTGAGACGCAGCCTATACATTGGGTATGCGGCACGTCAAAGCACCGGTTGCAAGTGTTGAACGTTGCGCGTGGGAAAGAGCGAACTCGCCGATATGCATCTGCTCCTCGTAATCGCACGCACTATACGCGTGGCCACGCTGAGGCCGAAAAAAGGGATTAATCAACACGTACCACTGTCCCAGCACCTGCGCGCACCCGCTGGCTTTCGCTCGACGTGCGCCCATATTCTAGCAAGCACAACGATTTCGCGTGTAACGTCCATCATCATGCCGCGATGCTTGTCAATACGCAGCGACGCGCTACCAGTATAAGTTGCTGCGCAGGTAGCCTCAGCTGTCAACACGGTCTTGTAGGAGCTCTGCTGCTGCTATTATGGATCAATCAAGGCTCATGCAGTCTCCAGGACTCGCCAGGCATGCAGCTGGCCAACGTTACCACTCCACAGGCCTTTCAGACTGCAGCGCGGGCCGGGGTAGAGCACATCGTGCTCACGCAACACCTCGACATGACTGCATCGCTCACGGAGCGTGACCTGCAAAACCGCAAGGCACTTGACAGAGCCCTGCTCCGCGTAAAGAGAGGCACTCAATCGATTGCGGTGCGCCGTTCATCACATATGATCACTGCATGCGCACCTGCAGGCTGCCAGGTGCACAGCGTCCGTTCGCAGGCGCCCACCGATTGGTCGTCGCGAGTTCTCTGTGTCGATTGGGATCGGAAAGAGCCTCAAGGCCTACGCCGTTGCTGCTCCATCCTAGTCGTCGCTGACACAATCGCCTGCTGCGTTTCATTTCAAGCAGCGCGAGTGCAGCGCCGAACCCATGTTGTGCCTGGCAGTATCGGCATCAAGTACACGCTGCCACCGACTGTTTTGAACGATCTCAACGCGCCAATACATTCGGCAAGAATACACCGGACGTCTTGTCCATGAAAATGGTACAACTGGGTGGGCCAGGCTTCAAGCCATGCCCGTTGCATGTGCACCAGCTGCATACAATCACGCCAACAGCCCCGATTTCACCGTAGTTTTATTCAAAGACCGCCACTGCTGCATATGTTGTGTTTTCCTGGTGTTTATCGCTGCA
>JALKAD010000143.1:461181-474923 GCA_024500015.1 Ulva compressa | reverse complement strand
CTGCAGTAACCCGTGCAACCTGGCATTCAGCCAACCTGCTTTATGGTGCAGTAACCCGTGCAACATGGCATTCAGCCAACCTGCTTCCGGTGCAGTCACCAATCATTCCGGCATCATTCCCAGCTGCTAACCGGTGCAGCATGCAGCCACCATTGTGTGTCAGCACCCTTTAGCCACCGCTGACTAATTGGTTCGACACCTCGAGACATACCTGTGGCGGTATGTCGAAGTCCAGCGCCGGCGCTTCCTGTGGCAGATTGTCCATTTCTGGTGCTTGCTGTGGTTGCGGATTATATCCTAGCGAGCCTGGCGGTGGCGGTGTGTCCGGCATGTAATAACACGACCACATAGAGTTGATTGGAGGATCCTTCACATGCCCACGGCCTGCTAGCCTTTTGATATCGGAATCTGGCACAGCCTTCAACCAATGATTGAGCTCTGGTCCTGTGTATTCGATATCCTCGAGGAGCACAACCGCATCTTGTGCGTGTGTTCTCGTCACTGGTAACATCGTGGATCCAGGCAAAAACAACTTGTTAATTGTTTGTGGCTGATCTGTCATTGACGCGATGAGCGCTTTGGCGTACGGCGTGAACTCCACCGTGTGTCCAGTACTGCCAGGTCCTGGTTTCAGGTTCGTCTCTCCTCGTACCATAGCCGGAACTGACCATCTCATCAACGGCACGCCTTCCAATGTTTCTTGTTTGTAAAGCGGCATCAATGCTTCGTACTTTCCTGTGTCCGTTGCCGATGCCTGGTCCTTTTTCCTCGTTGTTTGTCCCATGTTGATGGTGGGTGCGTTTGCTTTCCAAATCTCAGTGATAACGCTGACTAGAGCCAGACTCAGACGGAAGGCCACGACTGCTGCGCAGCTTGACCTTATCTAGTGTGGGCAATTGCTGTTCAGGCCAGGAGTTGTGCCTGTTGTCAGACCTGTCGTCAGACCTGTCGCAGCCTCGATATGTCGAGGCGTCTAGTGGCTGTGGGACCCATCAGCTCCACTTGGGAAACGGAACGATTCGTGCGCATGTACATGTACACGCACAGGCAAGCAACCTTAACGTTTGCGCATGCTCACTGGTCATGGCCAAGTTACCGGAACAGCATCCGCTCGTCCATCCGCAAGACGCACGTGTGCATAAACATAAGTCTGGACCTTCAAATTCGATACCTGCGGTACAATTCCCACCACAGATGGCATGTGTGCTACCGCAGCTGGCGCAGGCGCTAGCGGCCGCGGTGGCCGTGCAGTCATATGCATGTCCGAGCCTGCGGGATGTCGACGTCATGACGCGTCATATGCATCGATGATGCATTGAGATGCATCGATGATGCATTGATAGTCTAACTCCGGTCGCCTGCCGCCGGTAGCTCCGGATGATCACAACCACAGGATTTCTTCTACCTCTTTGACAGTCCACAGGATTTGGTTCGCATGCTGACCTGTGCACGGGTCAGCTTGAATTCGCAGTCTTGCAATTGAGGGGCCTTGCAAGCCCCGGGGCTTGCTGTTGCCTGTATTACACACTGGCAGTGATAGATCTAGGACCGAGCAGCGCCGAGGCAACAGACCAGTCAACATGCAAACATATATACAGACAGACCATCGCAAGCACCAAGGCCACTCTCCGCAGGAGCAAATGCCAGAACGAACTAGCTCCGGCACGAAAGCAAACACACACACACACACACACACACACACACACACACACACACACACACACACACACACACACATACACAAAACACATCCAAAACACAAGACACATCCTTCTCACACAGCCGATTGGTTATCGCTAACGTACATCTACTCCGCGGTCGGTCGTGCACTTACGCACGACCGACAGCGTTCTCCGCTCACCGCAGAAATATGTCCAACTATCTTATTGAGCTTGTCTGCCTCGTACTTTTATCGATCTGCGCGTCAATGACGTGCCCTGAACTGCCGTTCTCAAAGCCCGCCAGTCAGCAAGCTCGTCCGCACGACCAGCTGAGCCTTGTATGGTTACGCCGCGACATCACTCATTACGAGATATGGCGTCCTACAAGGGGATATCCTGGTTCCTTTGCTGCGATCGGAGCGATTGAGACTGATGAAGACGAAGATTTAGCGCGGCAGGACGTCAGACTGCAAGCGAAGATGGCCCGGACACGGTTGCGCCGCGATACCATTCTCTCAGAGATATGGCGCCCTGTCTGGAGTCCAGAATTTGCTTCTGCACTCGAGGACTGCCTTGCTACGCTTCCCCGAAGACGTCCAATACTGATTGACCCAGGCTCGGGAAGTTTCCTTCAGACGCACCATTCTTCAGTGCACTACATTACCCGTCATTCTGACATATTGTGCCTGGTTTGGAATGTGATCCGCGCAGGTGAATCTCGTGGCTGCGGGACAGGACCGTTGACGGTGCCTGGGATGGGCTCGCCCTTGATGTTTCTAAATCACCACTTGACCATGCTTTGCATATCGTTGCGACGTTATGCTGTGCTCTCTAGGTTCTGGGGCCGTCTGTTGCCAACAGCTGGTTCCGTGTGTGAGGAGGAGGCCTTGGCTACGGTTGAGACAGAGCCGCGAGGAAGAGATGCTACACTGAGGTTGATGGCAGACTTGTGCAGGGTGTTTACGATGTTTTGTGATGGTGAGGTGGTTGCCCCTGGCTGCCTCCTCTGCCATGTATGTGTGTCTGGAAAGGTTGCCGTGGCGGGCAGAGTCCGCCCGGTTGCTGAGTTGTGAGTTGGTGCGTTGGATGTGCTACTAGCATGACTACCACATAACGACACTCTGTAACCACACACACACACAAAACAACCAGGAACCGAGCGCAGCACCACGCAGTACCACACACTCCATGCGCACGCTGTTGCCTGTGCAGTGCAATGTACGTGGAGCACTGCAATGGGCGTGTTCCATATGCATTGAACCTGTACAGTGTTACCACATGCAGCAGCTACCAGTAATGTTAAGGATCGTCACTCTCAAACACTTATGCCGCCACATGCCAGGTTCGTGGCGCCGCGTGGACTTATGTGGGAGGCCACAGATGAGCTTGAGATGGTCTGTCTGTCTGTTTGCGTGTTGCCTGGTCTGTTGCCTCGGCGCTGCTGGGTCCTAGAGCTATCACTGTGTAACACAGATGAGCCCAGTACTAGCACGTGCGTCTGACAGGATTTTACCAGGGCAATGGGTTTGTGTTACATGGAGACCAACGCAAGAGACCGGCAGCGAGGGCAACAGGAAGCAATCACGCGACCAAGTTTAAACCCCTGCAAGCAGGCAGCAACAAGCAGCAACATGATGCAGAGGCGCAAAGCCAGAACAAACCGGCACAACTGCACACCCGCACAGTGTCATATGCTGCCAGCTGTGGGCAAGTTCCGTCCAAAAGCACGACATGATCACCGTGGCCTGGAGGCGTCTGCTCATGCGCACATCGGGCGCTTCGTCGCTTGAGCCGCGTGTTGGCATGCTCCCCGGAGACGTCCTCGTGCTCCCCCTCCGCGGCAGCTGGCTGTCGTCGCAAGCTGCGCCGCCAGCGGACTTCACACGTACTCTGGCCACGCCGCCTGTGCGTGCACAGGCCGCGCCATGCCAGCATGGCCCGCCGCTGCCGCGCGCCGCCGGACTCCCCCGCCGGCGAGGCGCTGGCACACCGCAAACCCAATCTTACGCAGGCCCTTAAGGCTTCGGACGTGTCCTACACCCCTCTTGGCACCCAAGCTCTGATCCCAGCCCCCGCCATTCCCACCGCCGCCACAACCCCCCCCCACCGCCGCCACGACCCCGCCCGCTGTCTCCCCCTCACACAGCCTGCCCCAGCATACGCGAGATGGTACAGAGCTGCCCGGCAGCGTGCCCCGGCCGTCGGCGGGCGACGACCATCCAACCCTTGTCAGCGTGGCGACTGAGCGCGCAGCCGGCCCTGCGCCGCTGGCAGACCTCCCACCGCCATCAGACGTCACGGCACCGTCCCCGACGCGCGGCTTGCCCCTGACCGCCTGAGCAGCCGCTCGCGCCCCCTCCCCCTTGATCGCAGCAGCCCCCGCAGCTTGGCGACCTCCTGGCCTTCCTCACCACACGCACGGCGCTGCTGGACGTGAAGGTGATGCACCCGCTTGCTAGGTCGCATGTGCGCGGTGCAATGTATGCGGCTTGCTTGAGTGCTGACACATATGGCAGGCATGGACGGGACGCGTACCGCTTCCCCCAAACGTTTGTGGATGTGGCGGCGGGACACGGCGCAGTCTCTAGGCGCAGTTTCATGCTCATGCTATGCGCAACCTGTCCACGATGCTGTGCCGCGCGCTGGCGCGCTAAGTGCGAGCGGCTACGCCCCTCCGCGCTAGGCTGGTGGGGCGGGCGCTGCTGCCGGGCCTCCCTGGTCCCTCTGGTGGCATGCCGGCGCTGACGAGCCATCGCGCGACTGGAACCGTGTACGGCCCCCCTCCTCCCCCCCGCCACCCATCGCGACCTGCCTGCTTTCCCTTTACCGCCGCTCCCGCGGCCCCCCCCGCCCCTCCTCCTCGCCCTTCCCTCCTTCCCCGCGCCCTCGCCCTTCTCCTCAGCCCCTCCCCGGACACGGCTCGGACCGTGGCGTTAGCGCCGGTGGCTGCGGCTGCGACCCCTGGGACAGGTGGCTTGTGGCCGCGGCTGTGGCTGTGGCGCGCGGCCGCGCACCCGTCTGGACTGCTGTGGTCGGATCGGCGCCTGCCGGGCGCGGTGGGCCCGGTGCCTGCTGCCTGTGTTTGGCGTGTACGTGGGCTGCGCGATGCTGCGCTCGCTTCCTGCGTTATTTGTGTGTGTCTGTGCTTTCGTTCCGGCACTGGTCCATTTTAGCATTTGCTCGTGCGGATGGTGGCCTTGGGGCTTGTGATGGTTTGTCTGTTTGCCTCTTGACTGCTCTGTTGCCTCGGCGCTGCTGAGTCCTAGATCTTTCACAGTGTAACACATTGATGAATGTGCAGAAACAGATCGCACGACAAACATGACATCCTACCTTGACCGGTGCGACCAGCTGCGAGCCTGCTGCTTATCTTCATCAGATAGCGACTTCTGTCCGTGCCCTGAAGCAAGTGTAGTTTGGGGGCCCCGAACGCTGACAACATGCAAACGCATTCGAATCGCCGTGGCTTCAGGTATCCCGGACCCGCGGTTCTGCATTTGAGCTCACACGCACTGCTTGAATTGTTCGCGGCTTCGCAAAATACAAGGCGCTCGACCGTATGAGTTTGGAAACGTCCCGTATGCTTCTATCCCGTATGCTTCTATCCCGTATGCTTCTATCCGAACAAACGCTTGACCTTGATGGATCCAGCCACCGGCCGCGGATCTGTACTCGATGCATCGCAATGCATTGCCATATGGCTTGCTGACAAAGGCAACAAGCATGCATGAAGACCAGCCACATGTACATGTAGGCGGCCGCAATTATTGCTACATGCAGCACCAGTTGTGTCCTTTTTGAAGGCAGGTGTGCTTGTGCATGTGCACCTGATCAGGCTGCTCTCTGTTCCGACGTGATCATGAGTAGTTGATGATGACTCCACAGCATGATGGCTACATTATGAACGTTCGTTGGTACCAGGTCGGCATGCATCCATGGACACTTGCTCTCGCCCACAGCGCTGCATGCCAGTATTCAGCTGCAGGACTGTATCAGACATGCGCAGCCATTGGTGTCTGCCTATTGCGCGGGTTTTGGTGGAAGTGGTGCTTACATGCTTGTGTCAAATCGCGTCAGTCATTCGACTGGAAGTGGTGCATGCATTATCAAAATTGTTCATAACCCCAGTCAGATGCGGCATCTGATCTGATGATAGTAGTCACAGGCGGTCACATGAACAGAACTATGTACATATGCGTGTTGGGCGGCATGCAACTCTGCCGTGTGCCACCTGGGAACTTCAGGTCGATCATCTCTTGAGCTTGCAGCTGCGCATTGCTTGCCCATTTGGTCACCACAACCACGTCACAGACGACGGATCACATCCGATTCTGCAACCAAGCATGCAATCAGACGATCCTCACGGGAGTTGGGGGGGAACAACGAACACAGCTTGTACTTTGAAATCTTCAGTCTTGGCCATGACATCAACATTGACCATCTGAGGCCTGGAGGCATGGCAGTAGGGCCAGTGCCTGCGGCGTGTCTGAATACAGACATGGACGCTGACACTGATGTGGCGCTAAGCGGGCCAGTACCTTCATGAAGTGCTGAAGTGCACAAGACATTCTGGAGAGTGCAACAGCGTACACTACCGAGTGCGAGTTGCCATGCACATGTAATGCAAACGGCACGTGCGACCAGGCTAGGGCACAGTCCCACTCTCACACCGTCTAGATACTGCCGACGCAGTTGTGCAACCGCCAGGGTAGGCGCACCTTCGATCTCAAAGCGTCTGCAGGCGACCCCGAGAGTCAGGCTGTCTCGGGCGTCGCACTGCGCAAAGCCAATCCCGGGAGACGGCATGCCTGGGGTACCCATGGAGCCTGGAGGGTTCCCGAAGCGCTCGGGAAAGGAGCAGTCCCCGAGGCGCTCCTCCGCACCCGTGCACTGCACCTGTGCCGCCCACACCAATGCGCCCTCCCCGTACTCTGGATAATCGGCCTGATTTATAGGATCACCGGAGGGCAGAAGCACATCTTCCAGGTCCATGACGCTGCCAAAGGGGAAGCCGAGCTGCCGGCAGATGACCAGCGCATCGATGGCAAAGCCGCCCGGGTCTCGCTGAGGGTCGTTGCAGATGCGGCCCCACCGGCCCTCGTTAAAGAACTCGACGGCCCCAAAGTGAACGTCGTCACAGGGCTGAGTCATGAAGTTGCTGCCGCGCAGCTCCACCAGCCGCACGTCCCCCTGTGCCGGTTCCGTGTCGTTCACGGTGCAGCCTGCATGCACGTTTGTTGTAAAGACAACACGCCGAAGTCTTGACTGGAGCGTGCGCCTCCGGATCCCGGGCTGGACCGACTCTCTAGAATGTAGAGTCCACATACAGGCACATCGCAGGCACGGGGCTTGTGTAGCAGGCGTGTGCTGCAAGTTCTGCATCGATGATGAGATATCCGAGCTGAATAGCTGCTTTGCCTGGCTTGCGTCAAGCCAACGCGGTGGAACAGCTCACACGCAGACAGGGTCCGTTCTCAGAGCCCGAGGAACAGGCAAAGCCGCACTTCCCATCTCATTCCTGCAGGCTAATTCAGGCACAGCTATAGGCCCATAGCGCTGAGCAACGTATAAGCTGAGAAAAGGATGAACAATGGTACCCGATCATGGAAGAATGGCACAACGTGGGCTCACCGGAGGGGTTGAAGCAGAGGATGGCAACGGAGTCCCCTTCGTCGCCCTGGAAGTCATAGAAATCGTCCCCGATGGTGCAGTGTGCGAGCGTGTCCGCGCCATCACGGCACGTTATCCGGCTTAGCGGAAGCTCGGGCGTGCTCCCGTCCCCAGGCAGGCCTGAAACAAAGCCAGCCAGGAGCTGAGCCCCGGTGGCAAAGCCAAGCGTTCGGCAGGCCGTCTCGGCGCCCCTGCGGCCCAGCTCCTCAGAATACTCCACCCTGCCGTCTTCGTAGATGCTGCTGAAGAAGACGCCATTGGAAACCTGCAGGCGGCCGTATGCCCAAGCGCCGGCAGGGTCTGCGCGGCCGCCGACCAGGCGAGGCTCCAGCACAGGTGGGCCTGCACAGCACAGCGGGGTTGTCGTTGCACAGCATGGTCTCTGTACGCTCAGTTAGGTCCGCTATTGCTGCCCGTGGCCTGGGCGACGTTGGCAGGTTGCCAGTGTGCGCAGATGCCGCCGCATGGGTGCTGCACATGTCCGAACAGCGTGCACGAGCCGCACAGAGGTGTGCATCGCAGGCTACGATTTTTACGCACTGTATACCTAATAACAGACGCTGTGCCTGGGACTGTGTGATCCTGCACGGCCTCCACCGCCGGCGGTTTCAGCGTTGAGGCGTGCCACAAGTGGCGGGCAGAGCGCACCCGACCCGTCGATGCAGGCGAGCCGCTGTGAGAGGCCACAGTTGAGGGTGCGCCCAAACATCAGCCCGCACTCGGCCAGAGTATCCTCCACCGTCTGGCACGGCAGGCCAGCCAGCCACGTCGGGAGCTGCGTCGTGTTGGTAGGCACGGTGTGGATGCCCATGAAGAAGGCGGCTGATACCTCGAATCCGAGCTCGCGGCACGCCACGAACGCCGCGGCCTGCACACCACGCGGGGGTTCAGTTGCATGTGATTGATAACATGGGAGTGTGTCACGCATGCGGTTGAGCACTGTATGCAACGTGCTGTCATATGATGTGGGGTTCCGGCGCGAAGATTACACAGGCCCGAATCGTCACCGTGGGACAGCAGATACGCGTGGGTGTTACACCTGCGATTTATATTACCATGCTTTATATTACCATGCGCATTATTACCATGTGCAATGTACTGCCATAGACCCAGGAGCTGGGGCAGCAGTATGTGCCACCGGTTCCTGTAGTGCAGTGCACAGCTACATGACTGCACCGGGGACCTGCTGCTTTGCTCGGCAACAACATGCATATGGAGCCTGCTCTGGCGCCGGAGTTCACAGCATCACTGAAAGGGTCGCAAGGGCGCACATCTGACACCTCTATGCGCCTGCCAGGGACAAAGCGAGCCTCTGAGTCGCAGACGGTGCCCCAGGCTCCCGCGTGAAAGATCTCCAGCACTCCCACGCCTGCCACCGGGTCATCTACGCTGCCGTCAGCCTCTGTCAATCGCAGGGCGCCCTCCTCTCCTGCTTGCAGCCGGCCCGTCTGACTCGGCTATGCAAACTTGAAGGTGCCACTGGCAGAGAACGTACGCACACCATGGCCAGCAGGAATGCCGAACTATGATGCATGGGGGCTGTGAGGTTTGCATCGCCTGCTGTGCAGCAGGTGAGGCGGAACACGACAAGTGTATGTGGCCCGCTTGGGAAGCGCACGTGTACAGTGTTGCCTCCAGGGTGGCTGCAAGTACGTATGTATAATTATAATTTGCCGTATGCATGAGGACATTGCCACCTCGAGGTCCAACAGGTGTGCCGCACAACAGCGCAACTGCGTCTGCATGTACTATAGGCCACAGCTCCAGCAGCGAGCAACGCTTGCAATTCATGCCGGTTTATTCACAACACGAACCACTCCTGCCAGTGGCAGTGATCAGGACAATTGCGTGAGCAACACCCGGCGCCATCACAATGCAGCTACTCCCGTCTGATGGCATCACTGATGTCATGAGAAGCACACAGCGCAGTGATCCCAGTGCAGTTGCAGCCACACAGCGGATGGGCTTCACTAGCTCCACGACCATGCTACAACGCACGCTGTGATGATTCTGTTCGTTATACACTCTACCACGAATCAGATGTACATCGCGATGTACATGAGATTCGTGGTAGATCTAGAGTGTCTAACTACCAGAATCCTCGTAATTGCCAAGCTGTGCACTGCAACTACAGTAGACCCGACAACATTTGACAACAGAGGTGCCGGCAACGGCATGTGCGTAGCCCGGAGCAGCATAAGGGCCAAGGATTGCGCTGTCCAGATCCGCTCGAGCGTGCTGCTTGCTGAAGTTGAGTGCGAACGATTGACGTGCAGGGCAGGCATGTGCGTGTGTGTCACACCAGCTTCGGCTTCTGCCACGCACGCGATCATGAGGCCCTCAAAGTCATCGTTGAAGCAGAGGTCATCGCAGCAGAGGTCCGCAAATCTCATGTCATTGACGCCCGGGCAGTCGAGCAGGCTCGCCTCGGTGCCAGTGCACCCCACCTTCATGAGGGCCACAGGCGGGTAGACCAGCTGCCTACCCCCTGGCAGGGCACCATTGGCCATGCCGGGACCGACGGCCCCGGCGCCGAAGCCCAGCTGCCGGCACGCCACATTGGCGTCCGCTTCATCAAAGTCCTCGGCGCACACTTGCCCCCAGCCGCCCTCGAAGAAGACCTCCAGGCGGCCCATCTCCCAGTTGGCCACGCTGGACTGCCCGACGAGCCGCAGGTCTCCCTCCTCTGCACAGCACAGCATGCCATGCATGGGAAATGCATCTTGATCATTCGCACACGTTCGGCCATCAACCGGCCATGCGGGCCGGGTGTGGCGTAGCAGCACTGCTGTGGGGTGGAGTCAAGACGCATGAGTAGTGCTGCATTAAAGAGGAGGCGCTTCAGACGAGGGGTTCCACCCCAGGAGCCTGAGGTCCAGTGTCAGCCTTCGATGACTCACATTTGCCGGCTTGACCCATGCCGAAGCCCCGCTTTACTGCATAGTATTGACATCCTATGGGACATGTCTCGCTGCAGCACACAGCGGGACCATGACACGCACCGGCTCCGGGGGTGGTGACGTCCTCAAGCGCCTCTGGGACGGGAAACTGCCGGCACGCCACCGCCAGCCGCACGGGGATTTGCAGCTGCCCTCTGCCCCTCGGACACCCCTGTTCCCTCGGGATGAAGCCGCCCCGAACATCACAGTCGAGCAGCGTTGCCTCCGGGCCGCGGCACTCCGGCTCATTTAGCCAGATGCGCTCCCCCGGCTGGTCTGCCTCGTCGGGCTCGTACGTAAAAGGGTAGTCGTCATCCCGGCTCGAGTCGGGCGGGTTGACCGACGCGTCCACGATGGTGCCGTGCGGGAAGCCGAGCTGGCGGCAGACGACGTCGGCGGACTCAGGATCTGACACAAATTCGCTGACGCAGATGGCGCCCCACTCGCCAAGGTGGAAGATCTCGACGATGCCGCTGTGGAGCGCGTCGCACGGCGTGCCGAAGCCACGGGTGAGGCGCAGCGCGCCCTCGGCCTCTGTCGGTGGTGGGCAGCCTGCATGCATGGTGTCGTATGGGCCATGACCGCCAAGGCGCAGCGCAGTGACGCAGTGCACCATCTACGTCCCAAGCCACGTGTGTATCATTGAGTATGCCAGAAGTGGAGTCAATGCGGCAGATTGAGGGCCACGTTAGACTGAAGCAAACGAATGTGTTACACTGCGATAGATCTAGGGCTCAGCAGCGCCGAGGCAACAGAGGCAAACAGATGTGAGGCCATAGCGCGGGACCAGAGTCGACTGGGCGTCCTGTCGCTGCTGCTGCTGTTGCTGCTGCTACTGCTGCTACTATTCCTGTCGATCACGCGTCAAATCACAGCGCAGTTACCAATTGCTGTGCTGTTTCTGATACTGCTGCTGCTTCTGCTGCTGTTGATTCTGTTGATCACGAGTCCAATCACAGCCCGCTGGCACCTCGTGACCAATTCATTAATATTGCTAATTCACAGCGCAGTTACCAATTGCTAGCCTGCAGCTGGCCGGGGGTGACAGAACTCACAGAGTCAAGTCAGAGGAGGCGGACCAGGGGCAGTCATGCCACAGGCGAGCACTGTCGCATCGGTCAAGTTGGTGCCCTCCACCCGACACCTCTGCAGCTCGAACTGGCTCGAGGTGCACTGCAGGAGGGACGTGGCATTGGCGTCGCAGTCCACCGAGGCGAGGCCGACAGGGAGGCTGGCCACGAGCACCTGCAAGGGGTGACGTGACATCACTGATGTAATGAGAAGCATGTAGTACAGTGATGGCTGTGGTTAACAGCCAGTCTTATTGCCTAGGCAGGCAATCACGGTACCAGGGGGTCCCTGTTGTTGCAGCTGGGCGATCATCACGATGACGTGCGTGAAAAATGAGACTGGCGTGGCATGCAGGCTTCCGCCCCACGGTGTGCGTCCGGCGCAGCCATTCATGGTTGACAGCAGCTGTTGCGTGGATGTAAGCAACGGCCGGTGTAGCTGAAGTTGACGCAGCCGCCAAGGTGCTCGATGTTAGTGTTGCTCAGTGCGCCGGTTCCCTCAGCCAACAGCGTTTCAGCCAACGCCAGCAATCTTTGAAAGGTGACAGGTTGTCGAGCGTTGCCATTCACGATGGCCACGCAGAGCAGCCAGTGAGGAACAGGGCAAGGGGCATACCTCATTCTCTAGAAGGAAGTTCTCATCTCTGGCTAGGAAGTTAAGCGGAGCACCGCCATCGAAGCCAAGGTCACGGCAGGCCACCTGCGCAGAGTCGGGCGTGAAGCTCTCCGTGTCACAGATGGTGCTCCAGAAGCCTCGGATGAAAACCTCGAGACGGCCATACTCAAAAGCCGCGCCAGCGGTGCTCTCCATCAGCCGCACCCGGCCCTCCATCTCTGTAGGGCAATCATTCCGCTACCAGTCAAGGGCCATGACGCATGGCCCCCGGGCTGTTAGGGCTCCCGCAGGTTCAGGGCGGCGTTGCTGTGATGTACGACATGTTGTGCCGTGTGTCTGGACAAGTTGGGACGAGATACGGATACGTACACGTTCAGGCCACAACAGCGAGCGTGTCATGTGCAAGTGTTGCGCGCGCGATGCTCGTAATCGCATGGCATTCTGGATGGTTCAACTGCTGGTGGACTGATCAGCTTTGTGCGAGCATCAGGCATCTGCTTGCCCCGACAGTAGTGCCACTGATTACGTGACGAGCATTAGTTACAAGGGTGTAAATGGCGCTGACGCGACGAGGTTGTTTAGGATATTTGACGACCTTTTACAGTGGTGGCGACCTAGAAACATTTCATGCATGCAATTTCTCTGTCATGCACGCTGAAAACCCGGCATGCATGCAAAATGTTTTGGCAATGAATGACGAAAATATCTAATGAACAGCAATCTCACGTGGTGATGACGACGTCGTTTAAGGTTTGGCTCGTCAGCGGCTCGTCATCGGGGACTACCCAGGACTGCCCAGGCCTGATCAGTCGACGGCCCTGACGGCCCTCGCCGCTTGTGGTTGCAATTGGTCCTGAGGCCACAGCTCCGTGAAATATTGCGACCACGCGACAGATGCCATTTCGTCTTGAGATTTGCGGGCACGGGTGCGCACCTGGATCAGGGCTGGAGAAGCAGGCGATGGACACGGTGTCCGCGGTGTTGCACTGCGTGGTGGAGCCGCCGGGGTTGCTGCCGGGGCAGTCGGCCAGAGCGGCCTCATCTCCGGTGCAATCGGCGCCTGCCAGCAGGATTGGGATGCGCCGGAGGTCCGCGCGCTCCAGGTTCACCTGCAGATGCATCAATGCACATCATGATGGCGTGAGATGGCAGGTGGGTGGGCAGGTGGATAGGCGGCCCCGCTAGCAGCAGTGGCGTGACGACGTCTCATGATTTGGACAAATGGAAATTTGGATGGTGCAGCGGTGCTGGGAGTGAAATGCGAGTGTGCGGGAGCACTGCTTCTGCTGGACAGACAGCTTGTGCTCTAACACTGGCTTGCGGATCTGGGATATCGATGTGGACGCATTGCAGCTCGTCCACCTTGCACACGCACATGCAGCATGCATCAGGTGCATTTGCATGATACACATGCATGTGCTATGCGCAGCAGCGCTGACTTTTGCCGCAACGTGGTGCCGCATGGGGCAACAGATTTGCCCGTGGGATTCGAAGCCGCTCATGCAGAATGCAGCCGCTTGGCAGGATGTCGGGAGGCAGCAACGCACGCCGATTTGGGTTCGCCCGCCACCTTGAAACCCAAGCTGCCGGCACGCCACATCCACAGACGCGTCCGTGAGGGGCGCTTCGGGCCCCCGCCGGCCGAACCGTTGCGTGTTGCGCTCGACAGCCTCGCAGACGCTGCCCCAGCCGCCACGATCGAAGATCTCCAGCCGCCCGTACTGCGCGTTGCCGTCTTCGGACGTCTCCCCGAGCGCGAGCCGCAGGTCTCCGCGGCCTGGACCGG
>JALKAD010000143.1:446801-461081 GCA_024500015.1 Ulva compressa | reverse complement strand
CTTGGCCACCGGCACCTCGAAATATACACACAGTCCCATCGTCCGGTCACGACCAACCTCCTCGCATCGGCACGCCGGATCCGCCCGAGGGCAGCCCCGTACAGTTGTCAACTTTTCAGGCCTCCCACCGCCCTCAGGAGCCTGGCCGCACCCATATGCATGGCCTGTGGCGAGCGCCCCGCCTCGAGATCTGCCCGGGCGCCCGTGCAGCCGCTCACGCCCCTTCCCCCGCGGTTGCAGCGGCCCCCACAGCGGGGCGACCTGCTGGCCTTCTCCAGCCTGCGCATGCCCAGCTTCACACATTGTCGGCCTAGTTTCCATTTCTAACATTGTCGGGGGCTACACGAAAAGAAGCATGTACATACGATTGTTGGGCGGCATGCTATTCTTCCATGTGCCACCTGGGCCCATTCCCGGGAATTGCAGGGCGATCATCTCTTGAGCTTGCAGCTGCGCATTGCTTGCCCAGTCACCACACCCATGTCACAGCCGACGGATTACATCCGATTCTGCAACCAGGCATTCATTCATATGATTCTCGCTGAAGTTGGGGAGGTGGGGGGGTGTTGGGGGGGGGGGTTGGGGGCACCGAATTCGCCTGTGGCATTTCTGAATAGAGCAGACTGACACTGATGTGGCGCTAAGCGAGCCAGCGCCATGAAGAAGTGCTGTACAAGACATCCTCATGCACTGGCAAGTGGAATAAACAAAAAAAAAAAAAAAAAAAAAAAACTTTGTAATGCACATGCCATGCAAACAGCATGTGAGAGCAGGCTAGGGCACAACCCTACTCTCACACACATTGTGTGCCTCGGCGCTGCTGGGTCCTAGATCTATCACTGTGTAACACACATCGTGTACATACTGCAGACACTCTTGTGCAGCGGCCAGGGTAGGCATACCTTCAATCTCAAAGCGTCTGCAGGCGACCCCCAGAGTCAGGCTGTCCTGGATGTCGCACTGCCCGAAGCGAACCCCAGGGGCTGGCATGCCTGGGGTACCCATGGAGCCAGGAGGGTTGCCGAAGCGCTCGGGGAAGAAGCAGTCCCCGAGGCGCTCCTCCGCACCCGTGCACCGGACCTCTGTCGCCCACACCAGCTCGCCCTGCCCGTCGTCCGGATAATCGGCCTCATTTAATGCTCCCCCAGAGGGCGTTTGCACCTCTTCCAGGTCCATGAGGCTGCCAAAGGGGAAATCAAGCTGCCCACAGATGACCAGCGCATCGATGGCAAACCCGCCCGGGTCTCGCTGAGCGTCGTTGCAGATGCGGCCCCAGCGGCCGTCATTGAAGAATTCGACGGCCCCAAAGTGAACGTCGTCGCAGGGCTGAGTCATGAAGTTGCTGCCGCGCAGCTCCACCAGCCGCACGTCCCCCTGTGCCGGTGCCGTGTCGTTCACGGTGCAGCCTGCATGCATGTTTGTTTAAAAGACAACACGCCGAAGTCTGGACTGGCCATGGAGCTTGCGCCTCCCGGGTCGAGCCGAGTCTCTACTAGCTATAGGAGATAAAGGCATATGGCAGCCTAGGGCACGTGGCCCATGTAGGCAAAGCAGCACTCCCCGTGTCAGGCCTGCAGTCTGCTCCAGCAACAGACCAATCGGCCTATACCACTGAACCGCGCATAACCTGACAAAGCAGCAAACAATGGCAACAGATAGGCGAAGGATGGCACAGCGGGGGCTCACCGGAGGGGTTGAAGCAGAGGATGGCAACAGATTCCTCTTCGTCGCCCTGGTATTCATCGATGTAGTCCGTCTCAATGGTGCAGTCCGCGAGCGTGGCCGCGCCGTCCCGGCATGTTATCTGGGCCAGCGTCTCTGGCGTGCTCCCGTCCCCGGGCAAGCCCGAGATGATGCCGGCAAGCAGCTGAGCCCCGGTGGCAAACCCCAGCGACCGGCAGGCCGCCTCGACGCCCCGGCGGCCCAGCTCCTCAGAATACTCCGTCCTGCCGTCTTCGTACAGGCTGCTGAAGAAGACACCATTGGAGACCTGCAGGCGGCCGTATGCCCACGCGCCGGCAGCGTCTGCCCGGCCGCCGACCAAACGCGGCTCCAGCACAGGTGGACCTGCACAGCACAGCGGGCTTGTCGATGCACAGCATGGTCTGTGCACTCAGGCAGGTCCGCTCAGTTGCCTGTGGCCTGGGCGAAAATGCCAGATTGCCAGTGTGTGCAGATGCTGCTGCATTGGTGCTGCAGGTGTGCAAACATTGCACAAGAGCCGCGCCGAACTGTGTATCACATATAAGAGGGCTTTTCGCACACTACATACCTGGTAACTGAGGCTGTGCCTGGGGCTGTGCGATCCTCCACCGCCGGCGGTGTCAGTGCAGGCAGTGTCTGGCCGGCCACAAGTGTGGCTAAAGCGGCAGGCAGGACACACCTGAGCCGTCGCTGCAGGCGAGCCGCTGCGTGAGACCACAGCCGAGGGTGCGCCCAAACGTCAGCCCGCAGTCTGCCAGAGAGTCTTCCACCGTCTCACACGGCAGCCGCGCCAGCCACGCCGGCAGCAGCGTCGTGTTGGCAGGCACTGTGCGGATGCCCGTGAAGAAGCCATCTGATGCCTCAAAGCCGAGCTGGCGGCACGCCACGAGCGCCGCGGACTGCACAGCACGCGGGATGATGTCAGTGGATACTGTCACCGTTGACAAGCCAAGCCTTATATGACGGCGTCATCAGCACGTAAGACAACGTCGTCATTTGTGGCAAAACAATCGTGCATGCATAGCGTCTTTTCGACATGCATGGCAGGGCTTCTTCATGCATGAAGCCTTTGTCACTCGTCAGTTCTGAAAACGTTCGGCGTTTATCCTAAATGTAAAAGGCGTAATTGGTGACACTAACCCGGGGGTTCAGGTACTTAAAAGCATGAGAGTGTGCCCCGCATGCGACTGAGCAGCGGGTGCTGCGTGCTCTCACACTGGCAGGACGTGGAGTTCCGACCCGAAGATGACACCGACCGAATCGCCAGCGTGGGACAACAGTGGCGCGTGGGTGTTACACATGCGCTTGATTACCATGAGCCATATTACAGTCACATATCACATTAATGTACTGCCATAGGCCTAGGAAGTGCACCCCATGTGTGGAAGCATGCATTACAGGACATACATGCGCGCAGTACCACGTGGCGCGTTTATGCCACAGGCACGAGCCGTTTCAGTACAACAGGACTGCCATCATGATGGGCTCTATTTTCTGCCAGTTCCGCTGTTCCCAGCGGCTGTTCCCATCGAGCCGCTGTTCCCAGCGAGACACATCTGTTCCAGTGAGATACAGCAACCTATGCAGGGCCCGCGTCAACAGCAGCCCAGACCAGCATGCTCCAGGCGCAGATGTGTGCTACACTGTGATAGATCAAGACCTCAGCAGGCCGAGGGAGCAAAGCAGGGAACAAAAAGATGTGTGACACGAGGAAATTCGATCCATGTGCTTGGCCCGTGCAGGTTGGGAGCGACAGCTCAAGCTACCAGGCTAGTGGCCAAGCCAGGACACCGCCACAGCCCCGCTTGACCTGTCTGATGTACTGGGGCCCAGTCTGGGGGCAACATCTCCATCATGATGTGACACACAGCAGCCACACTCTTGTATGCCACGTGCACTTACTACAGTACTTAGCTGTCATGTGTACAGCAGTGCAGCGCCTGAACAGCGACATCACTGCACAAGGGACCTGCTGCTTTGTTCGGCAACAACATGGAGCCTGCTCTGGCATGTCCTGCATCACTGAAAGGGTTGCATAGCTGGAGGGATCGCACATCTGACACCTCTGGGCGCTCGCCAAAGTTGGACCTGGCCTCTGAGCTGCAGACGGTCCCCCAAGCTCCAGCATGGAAGATCTCGAGCACTCCCACGCCTGCCGCCGAGTCATCATCGCTGCCAGCCTCTGTCAAGCGGAGGGCGCCCTCCTCCCCTGCTGGCAGCCGACCAGTCTGACTCTGCCATGCAAAGGTGAAAGAGACGGTACACACACCGCTATGGGAGCGACGGGCTTGAAAGAACGAGGGCTGTGCTTGCATCAACTGTTGTGCAACAGATCAGGCGGAACATGCCAAGTATAAGGTGCCTGTTTGAAGCGGTCGGGTACATGCATGCCTCCAGAATGGCTGCAAGTGTGGCGCACAACTCAGGTGCACAGGAGGCGGGCACCATAAGCGCGTGTACTGCGGGCCCACTCGAGTCCGGAGCTCCACTGGCGAGCAAAGCTTGCATTTGATGCAGGTGTATAAACAACACTCACCACGCGGCGCCATCAAAGTGCAGCTGCTCGCATCTGACGGCATCACTGATGTCATGAGAAGCACACAGTGCAGTGATCACAGTGCAACCACGCAGCGAATGGGCTCCATTAGCTCGACTGCCGTGCTGCAAGGCACCCTGCTGGCCGCCATGGCCAAACAGTGCATGCGGCTACGGAGAGACCCGTCGTCGATTGACACCGGAGGTGGCAACAATGGCAACTGCACAGCCCAGAGCAGCATGGGCTCAGAGAATTGCGTTGTCCGGAGCATGTAAGTGTAAACATAAATGTAAACTGAATGTTGCTCGCTCTAGTTGGGTGTGAATGACTGACAGCAGACGCGCATGGCCATGGCAGACATGTGGGTATCACACCAGCTTCGGCGGCTGCCACACACGCAATCATGAGACCCTCAACGTCATCGTTGAAGCAGAGGTCATTGTCCGTGAATGTCGAGTAATCGTCGCCCGGGCAGTCGAGAAGGCTCGCCTCGGTGCCAGTGCACCCGAGCTTCGTGAGCGCCACAGGCGGGTAGACCAGCTGCCTAACCCCCGGCAGGGCGCCGTTGGCCATGCCGGGACCCACGGCCCCGGCGCCGAAGCCCAGCTGCCGGCACGCCACGTTGGCGTCCGCTTCATCAAAGTCTTCGGCGCACACCTGCCCCCAGCCGCCCTCGAAGAAGACCTCCAGGCGGCCCATCTCCCAGTTGGCCACGCTGGACTGCCCGACGAGCCGCAGGTCTCCCTCCTCTGCACAGCACAGCATGCCATGCATGATCAACGCGTCTTGATCATTCGCACACGTTCGGCCATCAGGCGGCCATGTGGGACGGGTAAAATACCTAAAGGTTCGTTCAAGTTGATTTTTGGACTGGACAAAAATCGGAAATTCTTTTCTTAATGGGTCGTCGTTTTTTTCAAATTTTGGCAGGGACATGCCGTTTTTAATTTATTTCAGGTCGTCGAATATGGGCGTTGGGAGCTGGACACTGAAATGTTTCAATATTTAGACATTCGTTTAACAAGGTGGCCTATACGGACTGTTAGCATGGACGACCGATAACGAGCGGAGGAGTATACGTAGCTCCCATGCGGAACGCTCTGACGGCAGAACGCCCTAACGGACTGCTACCACTACCTAGCTACTCTGTATAAGAGCGTGATATCAGTGTGTGTACCGGTAACGTTGACAGTGCGGTGACAGTGTGTGGAGTATCACGACAGCACACAGACGTCTCGACCCCACTGAGAAAACAGGGCATTACAGGTGACCGGGACACTTGCACATGGTATAATACACAATTCGTCGAATTATGCCCTCGTAGACAGAGACAAACGCCTGTTTTTAATGTTCTGTGGTTCGCTGTTTTCCGGAGCGAAGCGAGGGACAACATTTTTATATTCGTCGAATTCGAAGCATTTTTCCCGGGACATGACCGAAACTTTAGGTATTTTACGGCAAATTTAGTGGACTGCCTTGTCTGAAAATTTCTCTCGAAAGCGTCCGTCCAAGCAGCTGTGTTTGGGAATGATCAGCCAAATTTTCAGAGAATAAGGGTTTAATATTTGGCAACAGAAGGCGGGACACGCACCGGCTCCAGGGGTGGTGACGTCCTCGAGCGCCTCGGGGACGGGGAACTGCCGGCACGCCACCGCCAGGCGCACGGGAATCTGCAGCTGCCCTCTGCCCCTCGGACACCCCTGCTCCCTCGGGATGAAACCGTCCCCAACATCACAGTCAAGCAGCGTTGCCTCCGGGCCCCGGCAGTCCGGCCGGTTCAGCCAGATGCGCTCCCCGGGCTGGTCTGCCTCGTCGGGTTCGTACGGATCCGGAGAGAAGTAGCCGTCATCCGGCCCCCGGTCTGGCGGATTGACCGACGCGTCCATGATGGTACCGTGCGGGAAGCCGAGCTGGCGGCAGACGACATCGGCGGACTGAGGATCCTGCACAAATTCGCTGACGCAGATGGCGCCCCACTCGCCGAGGTGGAAGATCTCGACGATGCCGCTGTGGAGCGCGTCGCACGGCGTGCCAAAGCCGCGGGTGAGGCGCAGCGCCCCCTCGGCCTCGGTCGGTGGTGAGCAGCCTGCATGCATGGCGTGGTGTAAGCCATGCATATGACCGCATGTGGCCACACAGCCGCAGGTTACCAAGGCAGTGCACCGTCTGCGAGTCGGTCCGGAGCCACGTGTGTACACACGACATTGAGTATGCCAAAACTGGAGTCAACACAGCAGATTGCGGGCCACGTCTGACTGAAGCAAACGAAAGTGAGGCTACAGCGCTGAACCAGAGTCGACTGAGCATTCTGCTGCTGCCGCTGCTGCTACTGTTTCTGTGGCTCACAAGTCAAACGACAGCCCAACGCGTGCCCAAGTGTGGCCAGGGGTGACAGAAGTGAAAGGAGTGAAAGAGACAGGTCAGAAGTGAAAGAGTCAAGTCAGAGGAGGCGGACCAGGCGCAGTCATGCCACAGGCGAGCACTGTCGCATCGGTCAAGTTGGTGCCCTCCACGCGACACATCTGCAGCTCATTCTCGCTCGAGGTGCACTGCAGGAGGGATGTGGCGTTGGCGTCGCAGTCCACCGAGGCGAGGCCGACAGGGATGCTGGCCACGAGCACCTGCAGGGGTACCGTGGCATTACTGATGTCATGAGAAGCTCAAGCACATCATGCAGTGATGGCCTGAGTTAACCGCCAGTCTCGTAGCCTGAGCAGGCGATCACGGTGGCAGGGGGTTGCTCCCTGTCGCAGCTGGACGATGGCCCAATTGCTTGAACATTGAGGATTGCGTGGCATGCCATCGTCATCTCAACGGTGTGCATCCGTTGCATGCAGCTATTCATGGTCGAGAGCAGCCTGCAGCTATTCATGGTCGAGAGCAGACTGTTGTGTGGATCGATGTAAGCAACGGTGCATCTGAACTGGACGCAGCCACGCAGCTGCTCAATGTTTGTGTTATGTATTAAATACTTAATGAGTCGGTTGTCTGAGTCAACGGCTTTCCAGCCAACACCAGCCTGTTTGGCTGGTGACAGGGTGCCGAGCATCGCCACTCCACTCACGACGGCCATGCAGAGCAGCCATTGAGGAACAGGACAAGGAGCACACCGCATGATCTAGTCGGAAGCTTTCAGATCTGCCTAGGAAGTTGAGGGGAGCACCGCCATCAAAGCCGAGATCACGGCAGGCCACTTGGGCAGAGTCGGGAGTGAAGCTCTCCGTGTCGCAGATGGTGCTCCAGAAGCCTCGGATGAAAATCTCGAGGCGGCCGTACTCGAAGCCCGCGCCTGCCGTGCTCTCCATCAGCCGCACCCGGCCCTCCATCTCTGCAGGCAGATCACTACCAGTCGAGTCCCATGGGCTGTCAGGGTTGCCTCAGCTTCACGTGCGCTGCCTGTAAGATGGTACCATGGCCAGACACGAGTACGTACACTTCCAGGCCACGACAGCGAGCGTGGCATGTGCAAGTGTTGCACGCGCGATGCCCGTTATCGCATGGCATTCTGGACCGTTCGACTGCAGGTGCGGCCACAGCGACAGAAGCCATTCCAGCCCGCGTCTCGCGGGCAGATTTGCGCACCAGCATTTGGGCTGGAGAAGCAGGCGATGGACACCGTGTCTTCATTGTTGCACTGCGTGGTAAAGCCGCCGAGGCTGCTGCCAGGGCACTCGGCCAGAGTGGCCTCGTCTCCGGTACAGTCGGCGCCGGCCAGCAGGATCGGGATGCGCCTGAGCTCCGGGCGCTCCAGGTTCACCTGCACATGCATGGGTGTGAGACGGCATCAATGCAAGCGCGCGAGGCAGGAGGGCCCTCGTGGGCGGCCCAGCTATAGCAACAGCGGTGCCGCGGTTCATGATTTGTACAACATTTACAACCTGAACATTGAAACGGAGAGCTAGACAGAGCAACGGTGCTGCAACAGGAGTACGGGTGTGTTGCACTGTGATAGATCATGATTGCTTGCAAGGCCCCAGCAGCGCCGGGGGAAAATGAGGAGACAAAGCGACCAAACCACACAAACAATCGCAAGCAGCACGCCGTCTGCACGATCCACGGGTGTGGGGGAGCACTGCATCTGGTGGACTGACAGCTCCTCTGACTCTGCAGTCCATGCCGGTGGCCTGCGGGTCTGTCATGTGCCGGTCTGCGCGCTGCAGCTCGTCCACCTTGCATGATACACCCACACGTGCTATGCGCGCACGTGCTATGCACTCACTGGTGCTACAGCAAATTCACTTGCCACAACCGTGAGATTCTCAGGCGCTCATGCAGACTGCAGCAGCTTGGCAGGATGTCAGGAGGCAGCAGCGCACGCCGATTTGGATCCGCCCCCCATCTTGAAACCCGAGCTGCCGGCAGGCCACATCCACAGACGCATCCGTGAGGGGCGCATTGGACCCAGACCGTCCAAAGCGGACCGTGTTGCGCTCGACGGCCTCGCAGACGCTGCCCCAGCCGCCACGATCGAAGATCTCCAGCCGTCCGTACTGCGCATTGCCATCCTCAGACGTCTCTCCGAGCGCGAGCCGCAGGTCTCCGCGGCCTGAACCGGCACCCAGGCCGCACGTCAGTGCCTGATTTCAAATATTCATCTCAAGTTGATGCAGAATGGCACAAGCAGCGTACGATGTACATGTGCGGCTGTCGGACGCAAGCCAGGTGCTTCGATCATACCTGGGCCCTCAGTCATGCCACAGGCAACGAAAGCGTAGCCTGCTTGCAGTGGGATGCAAGATGTGAGACCCGCCCGCTGGGCGAACTGATACGTGTTCAAGCCGCCATAGTCAAAGAAGTAGTCACGCTCATCCATCACGCCCGGGCAGTCCAGCAGCCTCGCCTCCGTGCCCGCACAGTCCAGGTTTTCCAGCACAAAAGGAGCAATGATCTCCTGCATGGCTGCCGGCAGTCTCATGACACTCATGCAGCAGTGCAAGCTGATGTAAATGTAAACTGACATGTAATTGGAATCACTTGCAGAAAACCGACTAGGCCATGAGTAGGCGATGTCAGTGTACATGTGTTTCCGATCAGAAACCTTGCCACTGCACACCAGTGAGGACGTGGCCTTCCAGCAGCTATGCATATGAGTGCCACTAGTACACCTGCTGGACAAGGCGGCAAGCAGCGGACCACTTTGAACCGAAACACTTTGTGTTGGTGAACCGTGTCCTCATGTCACCGGCACTGGATATCAGACATGCATCTAGAGCATCAAAGCCCTGAAATGCACGATAGCTCGTCGCCAAGAGCATTGAATTACGCTCTTGACGACAGTCGCCAAGGACAGTTATGCTCTTGGCGACGAGCAATTGAATTACTAGAAGGCATGGCAGCAGAGGCGCAGATGCTGTTGAATGCATGCAGGTGCTGCATTCGGCATGCGATGCAGGCTGCAGCACAGTCAGCGTGTGCATGCTCATGTGTCCACAGCAGCTGGCAGGTGGTATTGCCAGACGTAGAGAAAGCGCTGTCACTTGGCTTGTTGTGGCTTGGTGTGAGTGAGCCGTGGTCAGAGCTCTGGCCGTCGGCAAGCAAGGGTATGATTGCACCAACTCAGGCCTTCAAGCTAAGTGCCTATGCTGCTTTCGCTGCATGTGCGGCTGTCTGTGTGTTACACAGTGATAAATCTAGGACCCAGCAGCGCCGAGGGAACAGACCAGGCAACACACAAACAGTCAGACAGGCCACCGCAAGCACCAAGGCTAATCTCCGCACGAGCAAATGCCAGAACGAATACGTTCGAACTTGCGCCGGCACGAAAGCAAACACACACGTGTGCATGCACACACACACACACATACACACACAAACAACGCATGAAACGAGCGCAGCACCACGCAGTACCACACAGTCCATGCGCACTGGCTGTCTGTGTGTGCTGCCGCACCGCGCGCGCTGCTTGCTCCATCACAGTGTTGACAACATAACATGAGCATTGGCTGACACGGACACAACGTATGACATGCTGACAGCTGGCTGAAGTGGCCATAATTTTGGTGCAAAAGATTGCATAATACATGACCATGCTCTTACAATGGTGCCATTGAAGGCAGCAGGAGAGGGCCCAGCGCGGCACCTGCAGCAACGCGTCTGACTGAAGGGGCCCCGACTCGAAGAGTGCAAGCGGGGCGGACGTGCCTCCGATGAAGCCCATCTGCCGGCAGGCAACATCTGCGTCAGCGGGGCCAAAGGTGTCACTGACGCACACCGCCCCAAAAGCACCATCGAGGAAGACCTGGAGGGCGCCGGTGGCGTAGCCGTTGACGTCCACCCTCGCAACTAGCCTCAGGTCGCCGTCCTCTGCAGGGCTAGGTTTCAATGCGTTATCGCTGGCCCCACATGCGCTTGTAAACGCAGTGGTTTTATAAACTTGCGCATTCTGCTGAAATCAATCAATGTTGCAACACGCCCTTCGAACCGTCCATATCATATAATGATAAAGATGAGTCAACCTACTCTGTGCAGTGCTGGATTGACCTAAAAAGCTTCATCCAGTGTATCTTCCGCCTCTGCCCAGTGCGAACCACGTGATGCACCCCTATGCACGGGGGCGTGATGCTTCTGCCTGTGCTGTGCATGATCGACGCAAGGGCCCGGCAGCGAGGGCAGCAACAAGCAAGCAAGTGACCGAGCCTCAGCAAGCAGCTAGAAGCAAGCAGTGTGGGAGCTGGGTGGCGCACCACTGGTGCCGGCTACAGGTGGAGGTTGGGGTGTCATCGGTGGGGGTGGCTCGGCAACTGTCTCATTTGGAGGTGATCGCGAGGCGGGGGTGCCAGTCGGGGCCGCCGGGGGCATGGTCGCCGCAGGCTCCACTGACATCTCCACGGGAGCCGGCGGTGGCGCGTCGTCCACTCCAATGATCTCGCCAGAGGGGACATCGTTGTCGCCATCGGGTGCGACCTGAGTGCGCGGTGGCCGGGAGGGGCGCGGAGGGCGCGCGGGGCGCTGTGGGCGGGCGGGGGGAAGGGGGCGCTGAGGGCGGGAGGGCCGCGAGGGGCGGAGCGGACGGCCCGAGTCGGCATGGCATGCTGACGCTGCCAGCAGCAGCAGCAGCACGGCGGCCGTTGTGTGCATGCGCATGTTGTGGCAGGGCCTTGCTCTACTCGACTGATCACGCACTGGAGGAGTGCACCTGCAGCAGCGTACAGCATGCCAACATCTCTGAGGCGAGAGCATCCTGGTCGTGATGCACGGTTTTGGCAGACGTGCTCGTTTGCAAGTGCTATATCCCCATATACTCGCATTATTTACTGTAGTACAGACTGTCATGACAGTTCATTCTGTTGTCAAGACCAGGCGGTCTGCACTTTGACCTCACGAGATCTGACGGGTCACAGGACGTCCTGTGTGCCAGCTTGTTGTTGCACTCAGGAACACAGATTCGTGTCCCCTGTGCCAGAGCATCTGACAGCATGCAAACAAGTTCTGACAGCATGCAAACAAGTTCTCCGATACCTTGCGGGTGTGCAGAGGTTCTGGTCACTAGAGATGCATCACACATTCCCATATTAATAGAGTGTTTGATGTGCTGATTCCGTTGCAGACGTACAAATGGAGTCCTGCATTAGTGGTGAAAATGCAGTAATGACACACCTGATCATGTGTGTATGTTATTTTGTGCTGGTGCTGGTCGATTCTAGCAATTTCTAGAAATTTCTCGTGCGGAGAGTTGCCTTGGGGCTTGTGATGGTTTTGTCTGTTTTCCTGTTGACTGCTCTGTTGCCTGCTGGGTCCTAGATCTATCACTGTGTAACACAGTGCGACACACCTGATCATGCATCAGCACATTGAACCGTCTACAAATATGCATTGAACTATGAAAACATCGCTGTACATGCATACATATGTGTTTGCTGTTTACATTCTTCGTTGGCAAGGTCAAGCTTGGACGCTGAAATCAACGACAACCTCGACGATGACATCGCCGGTTTCCGCACTACGAGTGCCATGTGCGAGCTCTCCACCACTCTGTGCCGTGGGGTGACGCGCCAGGTCCTCGCTGCGGCTCCGCTACGCATGCGGCTGGCGGGCCGGGCGGTGGTGCCTGGCCACGCTGTCCCGTCGGACGTGCTGTAGGCGGCCGCTGGCCGCCTTGATGGGCCGGGGGCCGTGGTTGCGGCGGCGCAGGCTGGCCCCGCGTCTTGTAGTGCTGGCCCGCCCTGCCTCCGCGTGGGCTGGCGCGGGGAGAGCGCTGCGACGCCGCTCGTGCCCTGCGCGTCCCGCCCTCAGGCTCCTGCCGGGCGAGGCGGGGGCGTGCTGGTACGTCCTGCTGTGTGGGGGCGTCAGCCCCCGGGCTCTCACGGGCGGTGATGGACTGTTTGCATGGGGCCGGCTGTAGTTGGGGGGTCGGTGGCGGCCGGGTCTGCCGGGGTGGGCGGTAGTACGTGGTGTGGAGGGTGGTTGCTGTGTGAGGCTGTGGCGCGGGGTCGTGGTGGTGGGATGTGGGAGTGTGCGTGTGTGTGGATGCGTGGGTGTGGTTGTGTCGGCTGAGTTGGTTCGTTGTGGCTTTTCACCCGAAACAGTTGCTGCTTGTTGTTGTTGTCTGCTTTCGAAGGGGTTTTGGCTGTCTGCTTTCCTGCTGTTGCCCTCGCTGCCGGGCTCTTGCGTTCATCTCCGTGTAACACACTACGAGTGCACATGGTTGGTCGCCTGCCACAGCCTGCACGTATACGCGTACGCCCGCAGCAGGTCATGCAGCAGGTCATGAATGCGACCTTTAACAGTTCATTTGTGAGGTTTTGTGAAAATCTGGATCCAAGAAAGAGAATCCTGAACAAAATTCTGGCATAGCGTCCTCTGCCGGTTTACCTGGGAAGTATGGACCGAGCTCAGCTACATGTGGCGCTGACGAGGCCTAGGTAGGGCAGGCAGCTACACGGCACGCCACAATTGCCAAATATCAACGCATCGTACCGCCATGGCCGCACGCCAGACCCAGACTGAGCTCAGTCAAGGACTCATGCCTACGAAATAATTGTACTTGTACACGTCATACTGAAGACATGCCGTGAGCCTGGCGGCATCATTGACGACGTTTGCGACAGTAGTACGCAACGCCTTGCAAATTTGGAAACAGGGCCGCGTGACAACTTGCGGTAGCGCGATCGCAAGGGCAGGGAGTAACGTGGAGGAACTCCCTGATTTGCATGCTTTTGACATCTGTTGATTGTTAGCCGATGCTTTGAATGCCCACCTGTCCTAGAATATGAGTCCGATGAAGGGTGGTGCACTGGACAACACGTACGGACATCGAGTCACGCTTCGAGACATCAGCCACGCAAGTATCAATATAAAAGCATCCTTTTGAATGGGCATTGCATGAGAAGTGGAGTGTGATGAATTAGCTGGCGAGTCTCCGCACCCACGGGTCTCGAGCTCAGCGACGAACTTGACGTCGATGGGCGTTAGCACGCAACGTGTCTCCTTCACTAGTACTGCAGAGCTCAAGGCCGCTCCACTGGATATGCGGCACGAATGCGCGTGGATCAGGTTACATGTGTTGCGTATGTCGGCATTCGCAACATGGCTTACAATTATGCCCCTCAGGTGTACGAATCACGCGCTATCGCCACCCTCGGTCTCAGTCAACTCCAAGCTAGCCCGAGTCGGCAGAAGGATGCGTTTATGGCATGTCAGCGCTCGTCAATCGCATTGCGCCAGCTTCAATGCAGTTGTATTTATTTGCATGCCGAATTGTGCACGTGCTAGACCCTGAGTTCGCGGTGGTGAGGCGGCGTGGCGTCAATTGTGACCCAGGGGGGGAGCTCTGTGACGGTACAGTCTAGCTATGCATCCGTCCTGACATCAGACCTTTTCGTGGACTACGTCACATCAATGACAGTGTCGCCATGGTGCACCACCGATGGATTGGATTGTGTTTCGGCATTGCACAGGGAAACCGCAGGAGGCTCATGCGGGCAACAACTGCAGGTTCCGAGTTCGTGGTGCATGCTGGGCCCACAGGTGCTCCGGAGGTGATTGTGGGCGCGCCGCTGAGCTTCAAACCGGCGCGAAAGGGGCGTCTCCGGTATGTAATA
>JALKAD010000143.1:429702-446701 GCA_024500015.1 Ulva compressa | reverse complement strand
CTCAGTCAACCGATCAACTGACGCGAACCAGGCAACGAGATATAGAAAGCGACTACAGCCACTCCATAGGCGTGTCTCCCGGTACATATGAAAGGGTTACAGCTGCTGCACGACTATGATGGCGCCGTCGGTCACCACAGTTGTCCAGCTGTGTTTCGCACGGCGTAGTCGTCTTCCGAATCAGAGACTGACTGTCCTCTGCTACGTCAGTGTTGTTAGAATCATTATAATTACATTTCTGTAACCCAGGAACGGTAGTTGCACCCATTGCGATTAGAAAGCTGCATCAGCCGCTGTCGACATCGTCTGACGGCTCGTGTAGAACGTCTAACAATGTCCTCGCATAATACTGAAGTCTTAGCCAGTAAAGCATGCTGTATTTGGCACGTCCGGCACATTTCCTCACGGTTCACAGTCCGCGCATAGCGATCATACGCGCGGGTACATCGACTTGTCCAAGAGCAGGCCCGCGCATAGATCTGATACGCGCGGATATGGTGAGTTCGCGCGAGTTCAGCCGCGCATAGACATTTTATGCGCGGATGAGATCCGCGCATAGCGGGCCAGCCTATACTTACGCGCGGCCACCTGTACAGACGAGTGCAGTACTAGTGATCACAGGGCAGCTGCCACGCCGCAGCAGATGGCCGCCACTGGCTCCGCGACCGTGTGATCACTACACTGATCATGAGTGCTGCAAGGCACACTGCTGGTCGACATCGCCAACCTTTGCATGCGCCCACGGCCTGCATGCGACTACGGCCAGACCCGCTGACCTTTGAAGACGGAGGCAAAGCTAGCGCTAAGTGCATAGCCTGGAGCAGCATAGGGTCCAAGCATTGCGCTGTCCGAACCATCACCCAAACATGGAATTTGACATGTTGCTCGCTGAAGTTGAGTGCGAACGATTGACAGCAGACGTGCGGCAGACATGTAGGTATCACACCAGCTTCGGCATCTGCCACGCACGCGATCATGAGGCCGTTCTGTCCTTCGTTGAAGCAGATGCCACTCGAGAATCCCCCGTTACCGCTGTCCGGGCAGTCGAGCAGCCTCGCCTCGGTACCAGTGCACCCCACCCGTGTGAGCGCCACAGGTGGGTAGACCAACTGGATACCCCTCGGCACCGCCAGAGCGCCGTTGACGATGCCGGGACCGGCGGCCCCGGCGCCGAAGCCCAGCTGCCGGCATGCAACGTTAGTGTCCGCTTCTGTAAAGTCGTCGTCGCACATGTTCACCTGCCCCCAGCCGCCCTCGAAGAAGATCTCCAGGCGGCCCATCTGCCAGTTGGCCACGCTGGACTGCCCGACGAGCCGCAGGTCTCCCTCCTCTGCACAGCACAGCATACCATGCATGAGCAATGCATCTCGATCATTTGCAAACGTTCGGCCATCAATCAGCCATGCGGGCCGGGCGCGGCATAGCAGCACTGCTCTTGGCCGGAGTCCTGCTGTGCAAACAGTGCTGCACTCAAGAGGAGGCGCTTCAGACGAGGGGTTCCACCACAGCAGGTCCATTGCCAGCCGGCGATGACTCACGTTTTCCAGCCTGGACCATGCCAAGGCCATTCAGGGGTATGCGACATGAAGACAAAAGTTGTGGCTCATGTCCCCGAAAACGCGAGTCATGCCCCGGAAAAGGTGCCTCATGTGGCACACCCCTTACCTCCGCATTGACGGCATCCCATTGGACGTGACTCGCTGCAGCAGACAGCGGGACACGCACCAGCTCCGGGGGTTGTGACGTCCTCAAGCGCCTCCGAGACGGCGAACTGCCGGCACGCCACCGCCAGGCGCACGGGGATCTGCAACTGCGCTCTGCCCCTCGGACACCCCTGCTCCCTCCGGATGAAACCGTCCCTGAGATTACAGTCAATCAGCATTGCCTCCGGGCCCCGGCAGTTCGGCCCATTCAGCCAGATGCGCTCCCCTGGCTGGTCTGCCTCGTCGGGTTCGTACGGAGACACGTCACTGTAATCCGGGCCCGGGTCAGGTGGGTTGACCGACGCGTCCACGATGGTGCCGTGCGGGAAGCCGAGCTGGCGGCAGACGACGTCGGCGGACTCGGGATCTGACACAAATTCGTCGACGCAGATGGCGCCCCACTCGCCGAGGTGGAAGATCTCGACGATGCCGCTGTGGAGCGCGTCGCACGGCGTGCCAAAGCCACGGGTAAGGCGGAGCGCCCCCTCGGCCTCGGTCGGTGGTGGGCAGCCTGCATGCATGGCGTGATGTGAGCCATGACCGCAGCGCACTCACTCAGTGCACTGTCGAGGTCACAAGCGCGCTGTCGAGGTCACAAGCCACGGGCACGCCTTTGCCAGACTGTGCCAAAACAGGAGTCAACACGTCAGATTGATTGCCACTTCTGACTGAAACAAATGCATGAGCTGCTGCAGCGCTGGACCCGAGTCGACTGGGCATTATGCAGCTGCTAGCAACAGTTGTCGCTGTGCAGCTGTTAATACTGCTACTGTGGCACTACTTCTGCTGCTGTTGTTGCTGTTGACCACGAGTCCAATCACAGCCCACCACGTGACCAAGCCTGGTGACACGACTCACAGAGTCAAGTAAGAAGAGGCGGACCAGGCGCAATTGTGCCACAGGCAAGCACTGTTGCATCGGTCAAGTTGGTGCCCTCCACGCGACACTGCTGCAGCTCGCTCTCGCTCGAGGTGCACTGCAGGAGGGATGTGGCGTTGGCGTCGCAGTCGACAGAGGCGAGGCCGACAGGGAGGCTGGCCACGAGCACCTGCAGAGGTACTGGCATCATTGCAATGATGTCATGAGAAGCACATGATGCAGTGATGGCTTGAATAGTCTCAGAGACTGAGCAGGCCATCACGGTTCCATGGTCCTCCCTGTCGCAGCCAGGTGACTTGCTTTTAAATTACCGTGGTAAATATAAAAGAGTATGATGGTCACGTGTCACACCCCTCTCAGACGGTCCAGCTGTCACTCTTTCCGTAGTCACGATGGCCCTTTTGCAAAACAGTCGCCCAAGTCGCATGAGTGGGGTTAGTACTGTGCACCACATGTTTCTGGCTGTCACGCCTGGTCACACTAGTTGACCATGGCATTGCAGCCAGATGATGAGGAAGGATTAAACCACACTATACGTGTGTGTGTGTGATATGTAGTCGTTACTGTGCATCGGCTGTTACAGCTAGTCAGCGCTGCTGGTGTTTGGCTGCGTGGTGTAGGTGCCTTGCACAGGGAGACAGGCCTGCCTAATGCGTCCCACAGATGCCAGACCAAACAAATTGACTGCCACTCCCCAATCACCTGGTACTGTGGTATCTGAAGTTTTACTGTCACACACATGTGCAGGCGCACGATGCAAGAGATGTTTAAAGCGGCCAAAGAAATTGGCCCCGGCCCGGGGGTGTCTTGCCTGCCAGATGTCCTCCTAGAAATAGCCCTCCAGACCCAGTGCTACAGGGTCACACTTGCCTCAGACAATACTCTATTGTAGCTGCTACGGTAGTTACAAATTGAGAATGGCGTGGCATGCAAACTTCGACCCGACGGTGTGGATCTCACGGCGTGCATCCGGCGCAGCTATTCATGGTTGACAGCTGCCTGTGTGGATATAAGCAACGGTGCCGCTGAACTTGAAGCAGTTACCAAGCTGCTCGATGCTTCTGTTACTGAGTGAATCGGTTCTCTCAGCCAAAAGCGTCTCAGCCAACACCAGCCATGTTTGACTGGTGACATGGTGTCGAGCATTGCCATTCACGATGGCCACGACGAGCAGCCAGTGAGTAACAGGAAACGGGGCACACCGCGCTCTCCCGTGAGAAGAAAAATCTGCCGCAGTTAAGTGGTGCGCCGCCATCGAATCCAAGGTCACGGCAGGCCACTTGGGCAGAGTCGGGCGTGAAGCTCTCCGTGTCGCAGATGGTGCTCCAGAAGCCTCGCAAGAATATCTCCAGGCGGCCGTACTCAAAGCCCACGCCAGCCGTGCTCTCCATCAGCCGCACCCGGCCCTCCATCTCTGCAGGCAGCCCGCCACCAGTCATGGTCCTGGGCTGTTAGGGCTGTACATGTCTCAGCTTCGGCGGCGGCGTTGCCGCAACGTACGACATGTTTTCGGGACAAGCTGGGTGAAGATACGAATACGCACAGTTCCAGCAAGTTCTGGAGGGAACCATTGGGATGATGCAGGTCGGGATCGTGTATCGGCAAGTTGTGGCAATGCACTGTGCAATGCATGTCGATGTCGGGCTACAGTCAGAGCAAGGCGACAACAGCGCGTACCGTGTACGTAACGTTTACGCGCGCGCAACACACGTAATCACACACGGAATCCTGGATGGCCCAACTGCTATTTGACTGATCAGCAATGCGCGAGCATCATGCATCTGCATGCCCCGGCACCAGTGCACTAATGAGGCCCTGACGGCCTTCGCCGCCTGTGATTGCAGTTGCGGCCTCGACCATGTGCACTTACACTTGCGGCCACAGTTCCGTGCAGCATTGCGACCACACCGACCGATGCCATTACGGCCAGAGGTGCGGGCACTGCTGCGCACCGGGGTCTGACGACGCTATCTAGTAAACAGCAATGTTACGTGCCGATGACGACGTCGTTTAATTTTTGGCTCGTCAGCGGCTCGTCACCTGAGACTACTAGAACCCGGCACTGCCCAGGCCTGACGGCCTGACGGCCCTGACGGCCCTCACCGCTTGGGGTTGCAATTGGTCATGAGGCCATGAGGCCATGTGGCCTTATGACCAATTGGCCTCATGACCATTTGCATGTGGCCTCATGACCAATTGGCCTCATGACCACCACAGTTCCGTGAAATATTGCAACCACGCGACAGATGCCATTACGTCTTGAGATTTGCGGGCACTGCTGCGCACCGGGATCTGGGCTGGAGAAGCAGGCGATGGACAACGTTTCATCATAGTTGCACTGCGTGGTTGAGCCGCCGAGGCCGCTGCCAGGGCAGTCGGCCAGAGCGGCCTCATCTCCGGTGCAATCGGCGCCTGCCAGCAGGATTGGAATGCGCCTGAACTCCGCGCGCTCCAGGTTCACCTGCACATGGGCATGGCGTGAAAGGGCATCAATGCAAGCGCGCGAGGCCGGTGGGTGCACCATGGGCGGCCCGGCTAGCAGCAGTGGCGTGATGACGTCTCATGATTTGGACAAACGGAAAGCTGGGCAGTACTGTGCGTGCAACAGTGCTGCAAAAGGAAGGCGGGTGTGCAGGAGCACTGCATCTGATGGATGGTCAGCTTGTCCTCTGACACTGCCTGAACTGGGAGGAGCCGGTCAGCATTGCAGCTTGTCCACCTTGCATGATCTACATGCATGTGCTATTCGCAGCGCTTGCTATTGCAACACGTGGTGCCAATTGACTTGGCCACAACCGAGTCGCCCGTGGGATTCTAAGCCGCTCATGCAGAGTGCAGCAGCTTAGAAGGATGTCAGGAGGCAGCAACGCACGCCAGTTTGGGTTCGCCCGCCACCTTGAAAGCCGAGCTGCCGGCACGCCACATCCATAGACGCATCCGTGAGGGGCGCATCAGGCCCCCGCCGGCCGAATCTTACAATGTTGCGCCTGAGAGATTCGCAGACGCTGCCCCAGCCACCATGATCGAAGATCTCCAGCCGCCCGTACTGTGCATTGCCATCCTCAGACGTCTCTCCGAGCGCGAGCCGCAGGTCGCCACGGGCTGGACCGCCACCAAGCCACAGGTCAGTGCCTCAATTGATGCAGAATGGCACAAACAGCGTACGATGCGCATGTGCGGCTGTCGGACGCAAGCCAGGTGCTCGGATCATACCTGGGCCCTCAGTCATGCCACAGGCAACAAAAGCGTAGCCTGATCGCAGTGGGATGCAAGCTGTGAGACGTGCCCGCCGGGCGAACTCATATGTGTATTCCGGAGGCAAAAAGGAGTACACAACCTCCTCCATGACGCCCGGGCAGTCCAGCAGCCTCGTCTCGGTGCCCGCACAGTCCAGGTTCTCCAGCACAAACGGGGCAATGATCTCCTGCATGGCTGTCGACAGTGTGATGACACTCATGCAGCAGTGCAAACTGATGTAAACGTGCATGTAAATGTCAGTTGAATTACTTGCCATGGCCAAATAGGCCATCTGCAGGCAACGTGTTTCCGATTAGGGACGTTTCCACTGCACACCAGCGAAAACATGGCCTTCTGGCGCCTATGGGCGGTGCCTCTGCTGGACAAGATGGCAAGCAAAAACAACACATTGGTCAACACGACAAGCAGCGGAAACCACATTGGACACACATTGTGAAGTGAACTGTGACCACATGTCACCGGCACTGGACAACAGAGGCATGCATCTAGAGCATCAAAGCACTGGATGGCACAATTGCTCGTCGCCAATAACATTGAACTACTAGAAGGCATGACAGCAGAGACGCAGATGCTTTGGAATCAAGCAGCATCAAGCAGCAATGCATTCATGCCATTGAAGGCAACAGGAGAGGGCCCATGGCACCTGCAGCAGCGCATCTGAACGAAGGGGCCCCGACTCGAAGAGTGCAAGCGGGGCGGACGTGCCTCCGATGAATCCCATCTGCCGGCAGGCAACATCCGCGTCAGCGGGGCCAAACGTGTCACTGACGCACACCGCCCCGAAGGCGCCATCGAGGAAGACCTGGAGGGCGCCGGTGGCGTAGCCGTTGATGTCCACCCTCGCCACGAGCCTCAGGTCGCCCTCCTCTGCTGCACATGCATACGTTTTCAATGCTTTGTCGGTGGCCCACATATGCATGTACACGCATTGGTTCAAAACCACTTGCACACGCTGTTGTCCAAGGAGATATCTTGCATGATACAGGCATGGGTAGCAGCACAGAGTTGAGACTTGCCGATGGGAGCTGCAGTGTTCATATGGTCTGCGGCGCAACGGCTGCAATGACCGTTAGTGACTGCAGAAGCGAACAAAGCATGTCTGCTGTAATGCATGCTCACGTGTGCAGCTCCAGGCATGTGCTCAGGGGCCATGGTAGCTACAGTGTTACACTGTGACAGATCAAGGCCTCAGCGGCGCCGAGAAAAAACAGGGAAGACATAAAAGAACCAAACCAAACAATCCATCACAAGCAGCACAGTCACTGTCTGTACCAGCACGATCCACACCCACACGGTAACAGACGTCTGTACCCGTAACAGACCCACACGGTAACAGAGACAGCAGCTGGCGCATACACACACGAAGCGAGCGCGACACTGCGCAGTCTATGTACACGCTACAGTAGCAATAGTGCAACATCGTGCTGTTTTACAAGGGCGGGCGGGCTTTCGTGTGAATCTTCAGGCAAGGCGTCATGCGAACCGCCGATGGGCACAAAGCATGATGAACAACATAGCAGCGGCCTCATGAGGCCCTCATGCGGAAGTGGGCAGAGGCAAACGCGAAGACGAGAGGCAACCGCAAAGAGTCAGCTTACTCTGTGCAGGTCTGTATTGATGTAAACAGCGTCATCCAGTGTACCGTACACTGGTGACCTTTCCCCTGTTGACAGTACGAAACACACCCCTACGCACTGGGGCATCAAGCCCCTTGATGTACGGTGCAGCACCAGGCAAGTCGAAAACCGGTGCGGGGGCAGGGTGGCGCTGGTGCCAGCTACGGGTGGATGTGGGGGTATGATCGGTGGGGGTGTAATCAGCGGCGCCTCGAAAACTGCCTCGATTGGAGGCAACGCGGGAGTACCTGTTGGGGCTGCCGGGGGCATGCTCGCCGCAGGCTCCACTGCCATCTCCATTGGAGCCGGCGGCGGCACGTCGTCCACTCCAATGACCTCGCCAGCAGGGACATCGTTGTCGCCATCGGGTGCGACCTGAGTGCGCGGTGGCCGGGAGGGGCGCTGCGGGCGTTGAGGACGGGAGGGCCGTGATGGGCGCGCGGGGCGCTGCGGGCGGGCGGGGGGCTGTGGTCGGCCAGAGTCAGCATTGCATGCCGACGCTGCTAGCAGCAGCAGCACGGCGGCAGCCGCGGCATGCATGCGCATGTTGCGGCAGGGCCTTGATCGATTCACGCACTGTAGGAGTGTACCTGCAGAAGCAGACTACGTAGTGTACATGATGCGAAAATCTCCTGATCGTGTTGCACGGTTTGGGACAATCTTGTGTGTTACACTGAGATAGATCAAGGACTTAGCAGTGCCGAGGCAACAGAGCAGTCAACAGGCAAACAGACAAACCATCACAAGCCCCAAGGCCACTCTCTGCACGAGCAAATGTCATTGCAGTGCTAGAACGGACCAGCGCCGGCACGAAATCACACACACACACACACACAAACAAATAACGCAGCAAGCGAGCGCAGCACCGCGCAGTCCACGTACACGCCAAACACTGGCAGCAGGCCTACCGTAGGCACCGGGCCCACCACGACCGGCAGGCGCCGATCCGACCACAGCAGTCCAGACGGGCGCGCAGCCGCGCGCCACAGCCACCGCCGCGGCCACAAGCCACCTGGCCTAGCTATAGGGATCGATCTCGTGTGCAGTTGCTCCCTGCCCCAAATCTTGCATTTCTCATATGATGCTCGAGTATTCATATGCTTTTTCAACAAAACGAGCTCATTCCGTTGAAACAGCATATGAACTTGAATTTACAAGTGCAAGCCATTCTGTTTGCAAGTGCAGGCCACTGTATCTGCCGTCCAGATCAACGCAATACCCCAGGAGCAAGGGCTACAACAAACAAAGAAGCAAGCAACTGAACCCCATCAAGAAGAAAGCATAAAAGCGTCAAGATGCACAGATTCTTCAGCCACAACGCGCCGACACAACCGAGAACCAGCGCACGCCACAACAGATCATGCGTGCCACTGGCAGCTTCGTGCATGTGCACCAGTTTGTTGCATTCACGAAGGACTGTGCAGCTGTGCATATCAAGCTCCGGTTAGATCCCGTCTCTAGAGTTGATGCACGCTGTCTCGCATTGATAGACGACTTAATGTGCCGATGTATCATCAGGTGCAGGTGTACATGTTGCACGGAGATCAACGCAAGAGCCCGACGTCAAGGGCAACAGGATGCAATCACATGACCGAGACCGCGCAAGCAGGCAGCAACAAGCAGCAACACGCACCGGCCCAAATCCAGACCGACCAACCGACACAACCAACACAACCACACACCCGCACATCCACAAAAGCGCGCGCATATCAGCGCACTCCACCACAGCGCCAACCACGCCAAAGCCACGCACACCATCCGTCCGTACCACGCGCCGCTGTCCACTCCCTGCGCAGGCCGCTCTCACACCAGCACCAGCACCACTGCAACCAGCCCCACCCGAGTACTCCGACGCCCACGACCCATCATGCAACCCCCCCCCACCCCCCTTAAGGAAGCTTCCCCCCCCACGCGAACCCAGGCGCGCACGCCCCCTCCCGCAGGTCGGGGCGGCCCGGCCCCGCGACGGCGGCCCGGCAGTTAACTCAACGTTGCGGCAGATCAAGGCGCGCAGGGTGCTCATGACGCCACATCGCCAACCCCTCGGCAGCCTGCGGCAACACGTGGGGGAAACAGGGGAGGGCGAGCACGGACCGCGGCCGACGTAGGGCAGGCTACCGCAACCGCGGCCCCGGCCCGGCGCAGCCTACAGACTGTCCGACGGGACAGCATGGCCAGGCAGCACCCAAGCAGCATGCTGTGCGCACTGCCCGCCCTGCTAGCCGCATGCGCAGCGGAGCCGCAGCGAGGACCTGGTGCGTATACGTCACACCACACCACGGCAGTGGTTGGTGTAGAGTTCGCACCAGGCATTCTGCAAGAACACACGCAAGAACACACGCCTGGACAGCAAAGTCAGAAATCTGATTCAGAAACGCAGGTGCAGGTGTCGTGTTTTCGTACCCTACAGCTATACTTGAAAATTATTGGACCACCTTGTCGGACAATTGCTCTCGAAAATGTCCATCCAAGCTGCTATATTTGGGAATACTCAGCGCAGAAATCAGAGATGAGTGGTTCAATAATTAGCAGGAGTACGGCAGCTTCACCACAAACACAGGGCTCCATGTGTAGGTCTGGAACATTGAACAATGCAAACATACACCTATATACATCAGGAGCCCTACGCTCGTGATCGCCGTTGACTGCTGAACTGCACACCATCCGTTTGGTATGCGCATGGACTGTGTGGTACTGCGCGGTGCTGCGCTCGGTTCCTGTGTTGTTTGTGTGTGTATGTGTGTGTGTGTGTGTGCATGCACATGTGTGTGTTTGCTTCCATGACGGCGCAAGTTTGAACGAATTCGTTCTGGCATTTGCTCGTGCGGAGAGTAGCCTTGGTGCTTGCGGTGGGCTGTCTGCCTGTTTGCGTGTTGCCTGGTCTGTTGCCTCGGCGCTGCTGGGTCCTGGATCTATCACTGTGTAACACACCATCCGTCTGATGAGGCCGTTGGCACCGGCCGAAACTAGTCACGGGAGCCTGTGTCAGTTCTGTAACCAGCAGCATCCAGTGTATCTTCTACCTCATTGATAGTACAAACATACACCTACTCATGTTGAATTGTTCGTTGGCAAGGTCAAGCTTGAGCGCTCAATTCATCGACAATCTCGACGCGGACATCGATATCGCCGTTTCCGACTGCGAGTGTGTGTAACATGTTCGGGGTGAGTCACCTGCCACAGCCCGCACGCAGGCCAGCAACAGGTCATGAATGCGTATTTTTTGCAGACATTCACAGTTGCGAACATCTGGAGCCAAAAAACGAGCTCGACGCTACTGAACCATGGCCAGATACTGGCATAGCTTGCTGTCCCCGTTTACTTGGAACGTGTGTACTGTCAAAGAGGTAGAAGATATACTGGATTCTGCTGGTTACAGAACTAACACAGGCTGCCGTGAATAGTGAATAGTTTCGGCCGGTGTCAAGGGCCTCGACACCTGCGCAGACGGATCGTGTGTAGCTCAGCAGACAAGGACGATCACGAGCATAGGGCCCCTAATGTAGTCCTCGAGGGACAGTGTGGTTCAAGATCAGCGGCATGTACCGCTAAGCAGGACGGGCTATGGCAGGCAGCTACACGGCACGCCACAATATTATAATTGCCAACTGTCGCAGCTGGCGCGCGCAGGCAAACGCTTCGATCCGCCATGGCCATGGCGCCCATGGCCGCGCACCACTGGATCTGGCAGATCCAGACCATTCGCGAGCTGAAGTGCGCATGCACTCACAGGGACTCATGCCGACTACGTAAATCAATTTACTTGCACCGTCGTACTAGAAAGATGTCGTGAGCTTGGCGGGCATCGGTGACGAGCTTTGCGACGTCGACCTTAGCGCGCAAGGCCTTGCAAATTTGGAAACGGGACAGCGTGACAACGTGCGGTAGCGCTAGCAAGCTTGCAATGACATGGACCCTTAAGCTTATAATTAAGGGCCCTCTAGCTATAGGGGGCAGGCAATAAAGTGGAGGAACTCCCTGTTTTGCATGTTTTTTTACATATATATGCATCTGTTGATTGTCAACTGATGTTTCGATACCAGGTCTGTGCGGAATATGAGTCGGATGAATTCGAAGGGTGGTCCGGGTGGCCAGCGCTAGCCCTTGCAATGCCATGGACAACCCGGATCCGGACATTGGGTTACGCTTCGAGACATCCGCCAGGCAAATTAAGCTGGGAACAAAGTTTTATCTGTTTGATTCTCGATAGCATGAAAAGCGGAGTGTGATGAATTAGCCAGTGAGACGTCTCGGCCCCCGTCTCAGCAACGCGTACGAACTCGACGTCGATCGGCGCAATTGCTTAAGCTAATTATAAAGCACGCACCGTACGCGTGCCTCCTTAAGCCTTTTATGCGTGTCGACTTTCTTGTAGTGCTTCACTGCAACAGCGGCCGCTCCTCTGTCTGCGCGGCACGAATGCGCATCATGATCAACCAGGATACATGTTCTGCATACTTCGACATCTGCGACATTGTTTGTGGCCCTCAGGTGTACGAATCACGCGCTATAGGTCTCAGTCAATTGCAAGCGTGAGTCGGCAGAAGGATGCATTTATGGCATGTCAGCGCTCGTCGGTAGCACGGCGTCAGCAACCACACTCTTGCTATCTCTATGACTAATAATGCACGTGTTATACGCGGTGGTGAGGCGGCGTGGCAGCGTCAACGACATGTCGCGACAGCACCATCCGTCGACCCCATGGTGCACCATCGATGGATTGCGTTTCGGCATGGCACAGGGAAACCGCAGGAGAATCATGCGAGCAACAAATTCAGGTGTCCAATTTGCGGTGTATGCTGCCAGCAATTGAATGCATCCAGATGCATACATGTGCTACACGGAGATCAACGCAAGAGCCCGGCAGCGAGGGCACCAGCAAGCAAGCAAGCAACTGAACCGGTTCAGTACCCCAGCAAGCGCCTGGCATGCACAGGTTCCCGAGCCACAATGCACCGTTACAACCGAACACCAGCACAGTGTGTCTGCTGCAGCATGCTGCTGTTTCTGTTGGCGACGGGTGTGGATCATGCTGGTACAGATAGCGTGACTGTGCTGCTTGTGATTGTTGGTTTGTTTTGGTTGTCTTGTTTCCTGCTGTTTCCCCTTGGCGCTGCTGAGGCTTTGGTCTATCACAAGCGTAACACACCAGCACAGTCTACAACCGCCACGCCAGAGCCACGCCCTCCCACGCACCACCTTCCCCCATGGCAGCTGCAGCACGCAGCCATGCCAGTGGGCACCCCCAACGCACACCCTAACTCTGCCACGAACTTGGCCACCGGCACCTCGAAATATACACACAGTCCCATCGTCCGGTCACGACCAACCCCCTCGCATCGGCACGCCGGATCCGCCCGAGGGCAGCCCCGTACAGTTGTCAACTTTTCAGGCCTCCCACCGCCCTCAGGAGCCTGGCCGCACCCATATGCATGGCCTGTGGCGAGCGCCCCGCCTCGAGATCTGCCCGGGCGCCCGTGCAGCCGCTCACGCCCCTTCCCCCGCGGTTGCAGCGGCCCCCACAGCGGGGCGACCTGCTGGCCTTCTCCAGCCTGCGCATCCCCAGCTTCACACATTGTCGGCCTAGTTACCATTTCTAACATTGTCGGGGGCTACACGAAAAGAAGCATGTACATACGATTGTTGGGCGGCATGCTATTCTTCCATGTGCCACCTGGGAATTGCAGGTCGATCGTCTCTTGAGCTTGCAGCTGCGCATTGCTTGCCCAGTCACCACACCCATGTCACAGCCGACGGATTACATCCGATTCTGCAACCAGGCATTCATTCATATGATTCTCGCTGAAGTTGGGGAGGGTGGGGGGGGGTTGGGGGGGGGTTGGGGGGACCGAATTCGCCTGTGGCATTTCTGAATAGAGCAGACTGACACTGATGTGGTGCTAAGCGAGCCAGCGCCATGAAGAAGTGCTGTACAAGACATCCTCATACACTGGCAAGTGGAAGTTTTTGTAATGCACATGCCATGCAAACAGCATATGAGAGCAGGCTAGGGCACAACCCTACTCTCACACACATTGTGTGCCTCGGCGCTGCTGGGTCCTAGATCTATCACTGTGTAACACACATCGTGCACATACTGCAGACACTCTTGTGCAGCGGCCAGGGTAGGCATACCTTCAATCTCAAAGCGTCTGCAGGCGACCCCCAGAGTCAGGCTGTCCTGGATGTCGCACTGCCCGAAGCGAACCCCAGGGGCTGGCATCCCTGGGGTACCCATGGAGCCAGGAGGGTTGCCGAAGCGCTCGGGGAAGAAGCAGTCCCCGAGGCGCTCCTCCGCACCCGTGCACCGGACCTCTGTCGCCCACACCAGCTCGCCCTGCCCGTCGTCCGGATAATCGGCCTCATTTATTGCTCCACCAGAGGGCGTTTGCACCTCTTCCAGGTCCATGAGGCTGCCAAAGGGGAAGCCAAGCTGCCCACAGATGACCAGCGCATCGATGGCAAACCCGCCCGGGTCTCGCTGAGCATCGTTGCAGATGCGGCCCCAGCGGCCGTCGTTGAAGAATTCGACGGCGCCAAAGTGAACGTCGTCGCAGGGCTGAGTCATGAAGTTGCTGCCGCGCAGCTCCACCAGCCGCACGTCCCCCTGTGCCGGTGCCGTGTCGTTCACGGTGCAGCCTGCATGCATGTTCATTTTAAAAACAACACACCGACGTCTTGGTCGGTAAGCGCCTCCCGCCTCGAGCCGAGTGTCCAGATAAAGGCGTGTGGCAGCCTGAGGCACGTGGCTCGTGTAGGAAAAGTAGCACTCCCCGTGCCAAGCCCGCAGTCTGCTCCAGCGACAGATCATATGCCAGTGGCCCATACCACTGAACAGCGTATAACCTGACAAAGCAGTAGACAATGACAACAGATAGGCGAAGAATGGCACAGCGGGCCCGCTGTGCCATTCTTCGCCTATCTGTTGTCCCCGGGGCTCACCGGAGGGGTTGAAGCAGAGGATGGCAACAGATTCCTCTTCGTCGCCCTGGTATTCATCGATGTAGTCCGTCTCAATGGTGCAGTCCGCGAGCGTGGCCGCGCCGTCCCGGCATGTTATCTGGGCCAGCGTCTCTGGCGTGCTCCCGTCCCCGGGCAAGCCCGAGATGATGCCGGCAAGCAGCTGAGCCCCGGTGGCAAACCCCAGCGACCGGCAGGCCGCCTCGACGCCCCGGCGGCCCAGCTCCTCAGAATACTCCGTCCTGCCGTCTTCGTACAGGCTGCTGAAGAAGACACCATTGGAGACCTGCAGGCGGCCGTATGCCCACGCGCCGGCAGCGTCTGCCCGGCCGCCGACCAAACGCGGCTCCAGCACAGGTGGACCTGCACAGCACAGCGGGCTTGTCAATGCACAGCAGGGTCTGTGCACTCAGTCAGGTCCGCTCAGTTGCCTGTGGCCTGGGCGAAAATGCCAGGTTGCCAGTGTGTGCAGATGCTGCTGCATTGGTGCTGCAGGTGTGCAAACATTGCACAAGAGCCGCGCCGAACTGTGTATCACATATAAGAGGGCTTTTCGCACACTACATACCTGGTAACTGAGGCTGTGCCTGGGGCTGTGCGATCCTCCACCGCCGGCGGTGTCAGTGCAGGCAGTGTCTGGCCGGCCACAAGTGTGGCTAAAGTGGCAGGCAGGACACACCTGAGCCGTCGCTGCAGGCGAGCCGCTGCGTGAGACCACAGCCGAGGGTGCGCCCAAACGTCAGCCCGCAGTCTGCCAGAGAGTCTTCCACCGTCTCACACGGCAGCCGCGCCAGCCACGCCGGCAGCAGCGTCGTGTTGGCAGGCACTGTGCGGATGCCCGTGAAGAAGCCATCTGATGCCTCAAAGCCGAGCTGGCGGCACGCCACGAGCGCCGCGGACTGCACAGCACGCGGGATGATGTCAGTGGATACTGTCACCGTTGACAAGCCAAGCCTTATATGACGGCGTCATCAGCACGTAAGACAACGTCGTCATTTGTGGCAAAACAATCGTGCATGCATAGCGTCTTTTCGACATGCATGGCAGGGCTTCTTCATGCATGAAGCCTTTGTCACTCGTCAGTTCTGAAAACGTTCGGCGTTTATCCTAAATGTAAAAGGCGTAATTGGTGACACTAACCCGGGGGTTCAGGTACTTAAAAGCATGAGAGTGTGCCCCGCATGCGACTGAGCAGCGGGTGCTGCGTGCTCTCACACTGGCAGGACGTGGAGTTCCGACCCGAAGATGACACCGACCGAATCGCCAGCGTGGGACAACAGAGGCGCGTGGGTGTTACACATGCGCTTGATTACCATGAGCCATATTACAGTCACATATCACATTAGTGTACTGCCATAGGCCTAGGAAGTGCACCCCATGTGTGGAAGCATGCATTACAGGACATACATGCGCGCAGTACCACGTGGCGCGTTTATGCCACAGGCACGAGCCGTTTCAGTACAACAGGACTGCCATCATGATGGGCTCTATTTTCTGCCAGTTCCGCTGTTCCCAGCGGCTGTTCCCATCGAGCCGCTGTTCCCAGCGAGACACATCTGTTCCAGTGAGATACAGCAACCTATGCAGCGCCCGCGTCAACAGCAGCCCAGACCAGCATGCTCCAGGCGCAGATGTGTGCTACACTGTGATAGATCAAGACCTCAGCAGGCCGAGGGAGCAAAGCAGGGAACAAAAAGATGTGTGACACGAGGAGATTTGATCCATGCGCTTGGCCCGTGCAGGTTGGGAGCGACAGCTCAAGCTACCAGGCTAGTGGCCAAGCCAGGACACCGCCACAGCCCCGCTTGACCTGTCTGATGTACTGGGGCCCAGTCTGGGGGCAACATCTCCATCATGATGTGACACACAGCAGCCACACTCTTGTATGCCACGTGCACTTACTACAGTACTTAGCTGTCATGTGTACAGCAGTGCAGCGCCTGAACAGCGACATCACTGCACAAGGGACCTGCTGCTTTGTTCGGCAACAACATGGAGCCTGCTCTGGCATGTCCTGCATCACTGAAAGGGTTGCATAGCTGGAGGGATCGCACATCTGACACCTCTGGGCGCTCGCCAAAGTTGGACCTGGCCTCTGAGCTGCAGACAGTCCCCCAAGCTCCAGCATGGAAGATCTCGAGCACTCCCACGCCTGCGGCCGGGTCATCATCGCTGCTACCCTCTGTCAAGCGCAGGGCGCCCTCCTGCCCTGCACGCAGCCGTCCAGTCTGACTCTGCCATGCAAAGGTGAAAGAGACGGTACACATACCGCTAGAAGCGGCGGGATTGAATGAACGAGGGCTGTGCTTGCATCAACTGTTGTGCAACAGTTCAGGTGGAGGATGCCAGGTGTACATCCTGGCCACTTACACTAACAATTTGTTAGTGTAAGTGGCCGGTTTGAAGCGGTCGGGTACATGCATGCCTCCAGAATGGCTGCAAGTGTGCCGCACAACTGCAGGTGCACAGGAGGCCGGAGCACCATAAGCGCGTAGTACTGCGGGCCCACTCGAGTCCGGAGCTCCACTGGCGAGCAAAGCTTGCATTTGATGCAGGTGTATAAACAACACTCACCACGCGGCG
>JALKAD010000143.1:401038-411243 GCA_024500015.1 Ulva compressa | reverse complement strand
GTCCGCCACGACAGGCGCTTCTACACATGCTGCGAAAGCTGCACAGGTTTGTGGACGGCATGCGCAGCATGCGCAGCACGGCATGTCTGCCGCCGTACTAGCGCGGCCTGCACCATCCTCGTGGGCGTCGGTGGGGCGGTCACAGCACGCACAGCATGCGCAGATCGCACACCATCATCGCCATGCATGTGCAGCCGCCTCTGGTGGTTCCGGTGCCCCGGCAGCCGACATCGACAGCGGCGCCGCGGCGCCGCCGCAGAGAGTGCTGACTGGGAAGAAGATCGGCATTGTGGGGGGCGGGCCAGCAGGCATGCTGTGTGCTGCGCACATGGCGCGGCTCGGCGCAGAGGTAGAGGTGTTTGAGCTGCGCGCCCCTGCTGCGGTGCCTAAGGCCACGTCTACCCCTCGGCCGGCCGACCGAACGATTTTCCTCGGGCCCCCTGCCAAGCGCTCGATAGAAGCTGCCGGCCTGGACACTGACTTTGGGCCAAAGTGGAGGTGTGCCACGACCAATTGATCTGTCACATGAGCGAGCATGATCTGGACTGACTGAGTTGCGTAGTACTGCTTTATGATTGAGACTGTTCATGACTAAGACTGCGTCATGAGATCATGTAATGACTGAGACTGCTTCATGCCGTCGCAGAAGCACCTGGCACGCACCTGACACCTGACACGTGCGAGTGCGAGTGAGAAACTTCTTCCGGTGTGACAGCTGCTCCCGAATGGGCTGCAGCTATGACGTTCATCACGCATGTGCAGATGCTACGCCTGCCGCTGTCTGTACCTGGGAAGGTCATGACATTATGGCATTCCATGGCCAACTGTGAAAGCCAAATCAAAAAACGGGCGCGTGCAGTGTGTGTGCAACACAGGGGGGGTGCAGTGTGTTTGTACCACATGCATGTTGGGGTACAGTGTGTGTGCACCACATGCATGTTGGGCACCGTGGGGGGGTGGGCCGTGGCCTTTCGACTGTACACGTGCTGTGCTGTGCTGTAGAGCAGAAGGGGCGGCCATGCACTATCCAGACAAGCCCCCACGCTTCGCGGGGCCTTGGGCGAAGCAGCCGTTTGGTATGCAATTCCTCGCACTGGTGACGCAGCCGGGTATTGCGGCGCACCTGCGCGCGGAGTGCGAGCGCGTCTACGGCGCCGCGGTGGCCGTCACGCACGGCGTGCATGCTGTGGCAGGCAACGTATGCGCTGGACAGCTTGTTCTAGAAGATTCTGACGGGGAGCGGCAGGAGCGGCGGTTTGACATGGTGGTCGGTGCAGATGGCGTCCACTCGGCCGTGCGGCGCCTTATGCGGGAACAGGCGCGCTTCGCGCCTTACGCGCGAACTGGTGCCTGCTGATATCATCTTACACGCATGGATGCTGTGCATGCATGTGGCGCATGCATGAGACACATGTATTGCCCCCTAGAAAGTCCACGCGTGGCCACACGTGTGCAAGAGTATTTGCATGCCCAGCAACGAAGTTGCAGTGAATGGAATATTTGCATCCCCATATGCATGAGTGACGCCGCACCCAGCCTAGCTAGGCCTAGCTAGGCCTAGCGGCATGCTGCCTAGCTCATGCATGTGCCGGGACAGTGCGGCAGTGCTGCAGGACGCAAGCCTTAAGGTTGATGCGGTGGACAGCGCGATGGGCAGCGTGTGCTGTGCTGTGCACTCCCCCGGCCACCCCTCCACCTACTCCTCCCTCCCGACCGCCTCTGGCCAACCCTTCCGCGCGATTCCGGAGGACTGCAGCAGCCCCCTCGCTGGCTGCTCCACCACTTTTGTCTACCCAAAGCCTGATGCTTCCAGCACATCCGGAGACCTGAGCGTTTGCACATTCAACCTGCTTCATAGCGGCAGCCAGGTGACTTTCGCGATCCGCGGCGACAAGGAGTGGCTCAAGACGCCGCGGCCGCGGGAGGCCACGCTCGCAGCATTCGAGGGCGCATTTCCGCAGCTGCCACGGCGGTGGCTGCAGGACCTCGCGGACTTTGTGTACACACAGACACAGCGAGGGGAGCTGCGTGTCAGGTGCGAGTCTCGCAACTCACACAGCAACATGTGCGTGCGCCTCGGCCCTCAGGGCAAGGCTGCTCGGCATTTCCATGCGACATTCGTACGTGCATGCACCCAAACGGACCCGATGCTCATGCATGCTTAGCGCCGCACCCGGCCCGGCGTGGCCATGCTGCGCTGGCTGCATCCCCCAGTCCGCCCCACGCAGCCCACGCAGCACGCACAGCACGCACATCATGCATGCCATCCCCATCGACTAAACCCCGGTAGCCGCACACACTGCTGCAGGAGCCCAAGATTCATCAAGTGCAACAAGCTCGCGTCCGGCCGTGCTGTGCTGCTCGGCGACGCTGCGCACGCTCTGTCCCCCAACATCGGCATGGGCGCCAACTCTGCCATGCAGGACTCGCAGGTGCTAGCGCAGGCATGCATTGCGGCCGGCGGCGACATCGCGGCGGCCGCACGGCGGTACAGTGCGGACCGACTCGGCAACGCGCACACTGTCACGCATGTGTCGCAGCAGCTGGATGCGGACATGTTCTACAAATACCATAAGAACATCTTTGCGCTTGTAGCCGCGCTGCCGTACAAGCTCGTGCAGATGGGCAGCCGCCTGCCGCCGAAAGTTCCCGGTGCGCGCGCAAGCCGATCGATGGTTGACCGTCTTGAAAAACATCAGTTGTCGATGCACAAATCTGCACCGCCCATGCACGGTCTGACATGGACAGCTGTATTTCTATTTGTACTCATATATATGTTTTCAATCTGCAGAGAACAATCATCAGGCACTGCATGAATCCACCTGCTTGGCCCGCAGACATGCCATGCGCCAACGCGTCTAGCCGGTGTCCCCAAGTGTTTGCACGCCTGTGCACTGGTGAGGCCTGCCCAGCACAGAATCACGCGTGCAGGCTTTCTGAAGCCAGGGTTCAGCCCGGACAAGATCTTCTACATGGATGATGACTGGACACAGATCAGGGGCCGAGTGTGGCGGTACATGCTGCGCTTGGCTGTCGGGATGGCTGCTGTGCTGACCGCGCTGTGTGCTGTGCTGGCTGCACTCGCTGCGCTGGCCTGGAAAGGCTTGTCGCTGCTGCGTGTGTGACATCACGAGTGCATGAGAGATAGTAATTCTAGAAGCATCACACTCGGAGCTAGCTGTCACATCCATCGACACGCTAGGTCGCACGTCGGACAGAGATGCATTGGTGACTTCCCTGTCACTGTGAATTAAAACTTGATCAGTCTCAGCTGGTATCATATGCTAACACATGTAGGAATCTAGTGGTGCAGACGCGGTCGCGAAGCAGACAGTCCAGACTTGAAAGGCGCGCACGGTAGGGCATCGTCGCTCAATGCCAGACATGCAAGATTTACGCGCCTGTAGTATGCAGAGTTATATGCAGAGTAGTAGAACTAGCTATCGGTAATCACGTCGTGGCGTCTCTGCCAGGCCCGCTGCAGGGCATGGTGCTTCCCGCACTGGAGGGCGCCCCCCCTCGGGCCGAAGGCTAGCACGGGGACTGCTGAGGATGGCATGCATGTTCTTGTGGTCAGGGCTGGGTGCAATGGGGCCGCTCCGGTACCAAAGAGTGGGGCTGAGTGGGGGAGGGTCGTGTGTTAATGGGGAAGGGTCGTTTGTTAAGGGGGGAGGGTCGTGTGTTAATGGGGGAGGGTCGTGTGTTACACAGTGATAGATCTGGGACCCAGCAGCGACGAGGCATAAAAGCAGTCAACAGACAAACCATCACAATCCCAAGGCCACTCTCCGCACGCGCAAATACAAGAACGGACCAGCGCCAGAACGAAAGCAAGCACACACACATGCTATTTATTTAGAATAGCACAGGAAGCGAGCACAACAACGTGTAGCAGTCCACACACACGCCAAAACCCTGTCTGCATGCACCGCGCCCGGCGGGCGCCGATCCGGCCACGGCAGTCCAGACGTGCGCGCAGCCGCGCGCCACGGCCACGGTCGCGGCTCAAAGCCACCTGTCCCAGGGGCCACAGCCGCAGCAATCGGCGTGAATACCGTGGTACGAGCCGTGTCCGGGGAGGGGCTGAGGAGAAGGGCGGGGATGCGGGGGAGGACGGGGGGAGGAGTGGGAGGGGACCCGCGGCGGGGGATGGGGAAGGAGGCAGGTTGCGATGGGCGGCGAGGGGGAGGAGGGGGGTCCGTACACGGTCCAGTCTACGCGCGATGGCACGTCAGCGCCGGCAGGCCGTGAGTGCGCTTGTTGTTGTTACACGGAGATGAACGCAAGAGCCCGGCAGCGAGGGCAACAGCAGGAAAGCAGACAGCCAAAACCCCCTCGAAAGCAGACAACAACAACAAGCAGCAACTGTCTCGGGTGAAAAGCCACAAACGAACCAACTCAGGCCGACACAACCACACCACGCATCCACACACACGCACACTCCCGCACCCCACCACCACGACCCCACGCCACAGCCTCACACAGCAACCACCCGCCACACTACGTACTACCGCCCACCCCGGCAGACCCGGCCGCAACCGACCCCCCAACAGCAGCACCCCCACTACAGCCGGCCCCAGTCAAACACTCCATCACCGCCCGTGAGAGCCCGGGGGCTGACGCCCCCACACAGCAGGGCGTACCAGCACGCCCCCTCCGGCTGCCCGGCAGGAGCCTGAGGGCGGGACGCGCAGGGCACGAGCGGCGTCGCAGCGCTCTCCCCGCGCCAGCCCACGCGGAGGCAGGGCGGGCCAGCACTACAAGACGCGGGGCCAGCCTGCGCCGCCGCAACACGCTTGTTGTTGTGTGGAGGTATGGCAGGCTGGACGCGATCGTGGATGTGTCAACCCACAGACAGCAGATTCGTTTACTTCTGGTTTTCCGTCGGCCGCGGATACCCAGTCCACCGAGGGGGGAGAAAACGGCTTGCAAGTCGGTATACCTAGGGACAATCGGCAACGTGTGCAGCAGTACTAGTGGTCGACGTCGACGGGGATGGTGTCCGTTCGAATTCAACGCAGCCAATATTGATGGAGTCGCGCGTATACTGAAGTAGGAACCGGATATGTTTTGACGCTCGCTAAATGACATATGATAAGTTTTAACGTCGACGACTAATATATTCGGCGATGCCGATGGAGTCGGCACGCTGTGGACGTCGATGCGCGGGAGGGCAGCTCCGAGCGCTGCCAAGCCCGGCCGCGGGGGCAACTATAGCTAGCCCAGGGCCGTCGCGGCACCTGCGCTATGCTCGCCAAGATTGGAAGTTTGCCGGACAATAGAGAAAACTCCCAATTTTGCCGCGGCCGGTGTCATGTAAATGCCTGGTATATACACGCGCATCCTGCATGTGTGAGACGTGCGAGCATCAGCGGTGGCCCGCTTGAATCAGGTAGTCTGCTGGGTAATCTGCACAGCGACGCAACGGTGAGCATTGATGAAGAAAGCACGTCATGGTCACCGACAGTGTCCCTCGTGCCGTCGTCAGACGCCACGAGCTCGTTAACATCGTCAATTGGGATCGCGAACGCAGGATCTCCGCGGGCTCGAGCTCCGATGACATCGAATCGACCAACGTGAACGTGGCCAAGTGCATTTAAAGCATTTACCATTCCTGGTCTACTATCAGGGCACAGACGAGCAACAAGCACATAACGTTGCCATGTTGTGCATGCGCAGAGCCGTGCAGGCTTCGACAGTAAAACACCAACAGACCTCTAGAGGTACCGTTGCTCATGCATCCGCTGTACACGTACTGTCTCGAGATACTAGTAGCATCCACGAGCTCTGTCGTTTCTCAGGACACCACATCCAGGACAGCTGCAGCGTCATTCTAAAGCAGTCTGACGTTTGGCACACTACCTGCCTATGGCTACGTAGCTTTCCCTGCCTCTCGCCGCTAGCGCTGCCAGCGCTGCTAGCGCAGTGTACGCGTGATACTGGGGCATCTCGAGCCCAGCAGGTGCTCCATTCCCATGGCGACAGCTGCATAGACCAGGAAGCCCTGCAGGCGTCGCTCCTGCCATTGCTTGCAGGCGAGAAGTTCATGCATTTTACATTCATGAATGAGATACGTTACAGGGATATGCTCCACAAGGTGGTAGAACATTCATGAATTGAAATTCTCATGCGCGGTGCATGTATCTGGAAAGCTGCCAGGTGTAACGTCGTTTTCTTGCTCGCGGGCCTGCTTGCACGCAGGCAGATCTAGAGCTCTGCCTTCTCCAAGTCTGAGTGACGAGCCCCTGAGATATGCGCCAGACGAGAAGCAGCCTGCGTGCGAGTGGCCATGCAAGCGCGATTCTGCTTGCCCTAGGCCCCCATCTCCCGTTGCTCACATAAGTCTGTCTGGAACATTAAGCGCCACATGCATGCAGTTCCCATTGTTTACCTACATGCTGCAGTGCAACTTGCTTTGAGTGCCCCACTCTTTGCTCATCGCCATGTTCATATCATGTTGATATCGATTCGCGGCCGCACAACACCACACAGACATGTACTCCCAACTAACGTGCAATACTGATACACGAATTTAGACATTGTGATGCCCTCTCTTTTCTGATTTGCAGGTACCCATTTCGCCCCACAATCCGCTGCTCAACCTTTGCGAAAAATTCGGCCAACCGCTAGAGTATTAGCTCTTTCTGCGAAACGTCTCGAATTTTGCAATAAAAGGAAAGCTATGATCAACACCGCTCGCTGCAGGACCCCTCCCACATGACACCCCTACCACAGTCGACCAGCTCAACTATATATCCCGCCTACACGCCGCGGCACACAGGCGCGCCTGTGTGTGTCCGCAGCTTGTGACACGCAGATATGCATGCAGGCAGGACAACTTTAAGCCGCACTGACGGGCGACGGCGGCTGATTACACCCGCAGGTGCACACGATCGACAGCTCTGGGACGCTGGGCAGACTTGAGCATGATGGCACTGGAGGGTGTCAGCGTGGCGGTCGTGGGCGGCGGCCCGGCGGGCCTGCTGTCCGCGGCGCAGCTCACGAAGCACGGCGCGACGGTGACGGTGTTTGAAAAGTCGAGCAACGCGGCGAGCGCGCAGGTGACGAGCGCGCAGGCTAGCACGGGCTGCCAGTGGAACATTACTCTGGGGCAGACTGCCAAGGACTCGATCGAAGCTGCCGGCCTTAACCCTGACTTTGGGCCGCTGTGCAAGTGCGCTGGCTCACACCGCGGTGCTGTTGACAGCACCGACTCGGAACACAGGCACTGTGATGCAGCCTGCGCCGACCTCAGGCTTGCGGGAAGGCCGCGGCAGAGAGCGCGCATGCATGTGTTGCATGCGAGGCAGGGCAGCGAGGGCTGAAAAAGTAATTGCGCTGTGTGGCATGCGTTTGTGACCTGTGCAGCACGCGCCATGAGCGCAGTCAGCCACGGCAGAGGTGCGTTTGCCGGCTTCCAGGTGTGGTATCCTGGTCCCTGTCGAGGCTGCAGTGGGCAATAACAAAAATTGGCCGGCATTCATTCATGTTCATGTTCAGTGCCCAGGATTTCTTAGGCAGGACACGCGGTGCCGTTGCAGGCCGGAGGGCATTGTCATGCATGCGGTTGGCAAGCCGGCGCGGTGGGCAGTGGGCTGGGGCAAGCCCCCGCCCGGTGGCGTGCTGCGCATGTGCACGGCCACGCAGCGCAGCATCTCGCAGCACCTGGAGCGGGAGTGCGTGCGCGTGTACGGCGACCGCGTCACCGTCGAGCGCGGCGTGCGGCTGGTGGGCGGCAAGGTGTGTCAGGGGCAGCTGCTGCTGGAGGGCGCAGCAGGCAGCACGCAGCAGCAGCAGTTTGACCTGGTGGTGGGCGCGGACGGCGTGTATTCGATCACGCGAAAGATGATGGTGGAGCAGGTTGGGGACTGAGTTTCTGTGTTCTTCACTGCCATGTTACGCCCTGAGTGGCACCTGTACCTGGTGGATGTGTTGTCGAGCGTGCTGGTACTGCTTTGCTGTATGACCATTCGTGCTTGCTTGCTAGTTGCCATCGCTGCTGGGATGCTTGTACAATACACATCAGAAGAACTGCTGTAATTCTTTGGTTTGTTGTGAGATGCGGTCCACGTGGCAATGAGTAAGCTTTGCATGAGGTGTGCTGTGTGCTGCAGGACGCTGACATGGCGGTCCGCGAGGCGAAGAGCACGCTGCGCCATCTGTCCTTCGCGCTCTCCTCCCCCGGCGATGCCGCGGCCGTCGCCGCGCTGCCGACGCCCTCCGGCCGCCCCTTCCTCGTCGAGCCCCCCGATCACGACCTGCCCCCCTTCACCGGCTTATCAAGCGCGTTTGTGCGCCCAAAGCCCGGCGCAGACCCGGGCCTGGCAAGCTGCCTCGTGTGCGTGAAACACGGCCGCAGTGGCCGCGTGGAAGTGTCGGGCGTGTGTGGGGGAACGGAGGAGTGGTTCGGGCGGCCGAGGGCGTCCGTGGCGCAGGCCGCGGCGGAGATGGCGGAGATCATGCCGCAGATGCCGCATGTATGGCTGAAGGAAGCGGCCGCGGCGGTCATCGCACCCGATCGGCACTTCCGGTGCGGCCAGTGCGCTTGCTGAGCGAGAGGCGGCGCTGAGTGTCTGCTATGGGCAAATGCGTCTTCATGAGCCGCGTGTGTCTACAGGTGCACCAAACATTCCCAACTTGGTTGTACCGCCAGTCGCCCTTGCACTGCATTTACTCAGACTGTACTCCACAGCCCCGGCACGGTCTGCAGTTATCCGCCATACATCTTCGGTACACACGCCATTCTGGTGCATCCATCTGTCAGGTGTCCACCCAGGTTCTGTGCAAGTGCTTGCAATTGCCGCCTGCAACTTGAAGTGCCTCATGCATGCAGGGCCGTCCAGTTTGTCTCCTGCAGCAAGCTTGCGTCCGGCCGGGCGCTCCTTGTCGGCGACGCAGCACACGCCATGTCCTCCAACCTCGGCGTGGCCTGTAACATTGCCCTGCAAGACACCCTCATTCTCTCAGAGGCCGTCACCGCCGCCGCCGGAGACCCTCACGCGGTCGCGCACGCCTACGACACCGCGCGCCGCCGCAACGCGCAGGCCGTCACGCGCATCTCGCAGCGCATCGACGCGGGCAGGACGTACAGGCACCACGGCAGCGTGCTGCGTGCTGCGCCAGGGTGGGTGTACTCGATGGCGATTGGCAAGAGTTCCCCGCCAAAGCGGATGCCAGGTGCGCGTCCGCAGCGGGCGGCAACTTCCGGGTGAATGCAGTCGACACAGCATTCATCAAGCGTGTGTTGCCTGGTCTGTTGCCTCGGCGCTGTTGGGTCCTAGATCTATCTCTGTGTAGCACGGCCACCATCAAGATGGGCATCAAGGTGGCCGTCACCGTGACCACCCTGCCAATGATCAGCATCATGATCTTACCAATTGATGATCTTCCCAATTGCAATGCTCATCCTCATGCCAATGATCACCCTGACCACCGTGCACCATCACTGTATGATCGTTCCACGGGTCGTGACTGGCCTGCCCCGCCCTCGCGCATTGCTGCGTTGTGTGGCCAGGCGTTGCGGCTGCGGGGCCTGTACCCCCTGCGCATGTGAGGCATGCATGCATGCTTTCCACAAGTGAGATGCAACCGAAGATGTGGCAACCTCTGTTCGCAGAGGCTCGCAAACGTGGTCACTGCTCCACTGCCAAGCTCCTCTTGCTGCCTCCACGGCAGCGCCTGATTCTGGCATCTTGCCATGTGTCACATGATGTGTGTCACGCGTGCGTGTGCGCCCTTCCCACCGGCTGCAGAAGGCCCACTGGCCGCATGCGCTGACGGTGTCACACTGTCCAATATGAGGAACTGTCCAATATGAGGAACTGTCCAATATGAGGAACTGTCCAATACGAGGAACTGTCCAATACGAGGAACTGTCAATCAGGACCATGGCTCCCTCAATGTCACTCTCTCAATTTCATTGCCCCAATGGCTATGCTGCCCCCAAGCGCATCGATCGACAGCTCCGCCCGGGTCGTGCCATTCGCAGTGAATCAGACTTGCGCTATACTTGCAAACGAATGGACCGCCTTACCTGACATGTGCTCTCAAACGTGTCGATGAAAGCTGCTGTATGTGGGAATGCTCAGCCAAAAAGTCAGAGACGGGGGGTTCAACATCGGGCGGGAGTACGGTGTGAAAAAGCTGCCGGCGAACGTCCGACATGCTGCAGGTGTGCTGCGGCCGGGCATGAACTTTCGGGCAAC